>VZTF01009633.1:1086753-1203685 GCA_013397755.1 Cnemophilus loriae | reverse complement strand
CTGCTCTGGCCGGCGCTGGTGCTGGCGGCCGCCGCGGCCGCGCTGCTCGTCCTGCGGGGGCTGCGGGACCGAGGGGCCGTGCCGGGACCCCCCCGCCGCCGCGCCGCCGGGGAGGCGCAGGAGGAGGAGGAGGAAGAGGAGGAGGAGGAGGATGGCCCTGCGGGGGCCGGCGGCCGGGCGGCCGAGGCGCTGCCGGCGCGGCAGCCGGAGGAACAAAGGCGCACGGCGCAGGTAAGGTTAGTGGGGGAGTCGCGCCTGGCCCACTCCCTGGGGCGGGACGAGCATCCTTCCCTCTTTCCTCCCCGGCACCTTTTCAGGGCAGAGAACAGCCTTGCAGACAGCCCGGTCTGCATCCTCTGCGTCCGGCCCCACCGGGCTGCTGCCATCCCATCTCACCCTGTCTCATTTCATCTCATCCCGTCCCGCCCAGAGACGCACCGTCCCGAATCTCTCGGTGTGATTTAGGGGTAGGGGGGCTCAGCATTCCCCCCTGAACCCTGTGGTGCCATCAAGATGACAGTGCAAGGCAGGAGGTTGCCCGAGCACCTGGCTGGGGGTTGCTGGCACTTGGCCTTTCATCCACCGCTTTGTCTGACAGCATAACTCCATAGGAGATTCATCCTCTTTGCAGGGAATTAAGAAAACTCCGGTTAATGTCCATCATATTAAGAAGGAATATACAAGAATAGTATCCATACTACGGTATTAATACAATGTGCTAATTATGTGTATTTACTCCAAATCAAAGCTCTGTTGTTATTGCATTAATACGTGGCTGCGAGCTGATGACCATGGCCACCCTGTTGAATGTATGCCGTGAGTTCGACTTGATGCACAGTGTTGAAGTTTCTGTATGACATTGTCACGACTCTGTAGCTTTGACATGCTGTAAGCTGTCTGTAGCAGAAAATCTCAGTGTAAATTACAGAAAACCATTTCACTGAGGCACTGCAATATGGGAAGTAAAGCTCTCAGAATAACTTACTAAATATAAGATAAGTATGTACTTAAAATTAATACATCCAGCTTTTTTTAACAATTTAATCTGTTACTATTATCTCCTAGGTCTCATTTCTGAGAAAGACAAATAAAATGAATTTGCAGGATTTCTTTTAAGTGTGCTATAAAATAAGTGGTTTTATTCCTCAGGAACAGAAATGTGTCAGACTTTCCATTGCAACACTAGTTTTCAAGGGTTTATTATTTTGTCATGGAAGTTTTAGCTTTTAGTTGTATTATAGTTATCTTTAAATAAACTATTCAATTTTAGGGCATTTTTTCTTTCATCAGTCAGAGCAGAATCTTGATCTAACAGCACAAGTACCCCTGAATTAGTAAAGAACAATTAAGTCCTAAAGCAATCTGAACAGAGCTGCCTGTGTCAAGGGGTGAAGAGGGATTTCAGTAACCATTTTATTATAGCTTTATAATCATCAATAGTGGATAACTTGAGTTGGCTGAAGAACAAATGAAAATTTTCCAGAGCCACCAACATCGGAGGCAGTGCGGGACAGAAAGGGGAGACACCCACCTTATTGTTTAATCTGTTACTATTATCTCCTAGGTCTCATTTCTGAGAAAGACAAATAAAATGAATTTGCAGGATTTCTTTTAAGTGTGCTATAAAATAAGTGGTTTTGTTCTTCATGAACAGAAATGTGTCAGGAACAGTCCAGGTGCTGTGATGGCAGCAGGGTTATTAGTTCAAGCTGAAGGCATCGATTTGAATAGATATGTTCTAGTCAGAGATGCTGCATCTCACAGGCCTAAGTAACAGAAACCAAAGAAGAGGAGGGATAAACTGAAGGGATACATTTGTTTACAGTCATGTGCAGTTTCTGTCATTAATCTCATCTTTTCCAGTGCTGAGCGATTCCTACTCTTCAGGGACTAGGCTCTAGCAGTTCCATTTACACAGTAGCATCATCCTCTATGTGAGACCCACTGATTATTGTGCAGAGTATGGAAAACACGGTCCTGAGGAGGTGGAGGATGAGAAGAGGATGATCAAGAAAAATAACTTAAAAGATCCTAAAGATAGATAACCTAGAGAAAACATCTTAAATACCGAAATGAAAAACGAAGGCTTGTCCTCCCATGACAGTACCGTGCCCTTTCCCTTCTCTATTTGTCTCTTTTGTTTTCTTTTCCCCACCCTGCCTTCTCCACTGCTCCTTGTCATTTCCCATCAAGTTCTCTCTGTCTTTGGAACATCATATCCTTGAGGCGAAAACTTTATCTCCTTACGTAAGTGTAAAACGCTGCTTTGGCACTTAGCTGATGAGAGGATGCCAGAACAGCCAAACACCTTTGACATGCTGAAATTTGCATATGAAAATTTCCACCAAAGCAGCAGAGGTGTCGTTAATAACAAAGTCTCCCATTCATAGACATGGCCAATGCGATAAGATGGGGTGTGCAGGTATTAAAGGACTGGAGCCCCTCTCTGCTGCCTGCTGAGGTATGAAACCAAGACGCAAATTGCCTCCAGTGCTCAGGTGTGTTGATACATCCCAGCAGCCAAACATCTGTATATCCTGGAGTGGTGGATAAGTCAAGATCTTAATTAAAAGAACCTAGGTGGTTAATTATTTTTTCGATTTGAGAGTGCATGTTTGCCAGTGAATCCCAGTTGCTGCCCCATGGGTGGGCTGTCAGGTTGCCTTCCCATGGAATCTGCTCTTACTTGGCTGCAGTTTTCTGGTGTAGGACTGATCTTCCTTTGTGTGTCCCTACTCCCCATAGCAATAGGCAGCCAGAAACTGTCCAGGAGCCACTGTGCACTGTTAGACCCAGACTGAGTGGCTTCCACAGCCCGTGTGAGATAAGTCTGTTGAACAAACTTTCATAGAATCATAGAATGGTTTGGGTTGGAAGGGGACCTTGAAGATCATCCAGTGCCAACTCTCTTGCTGTTGGCAGGGACACGTTCACTAGACCAGGCTGCTCAGAGCTACATCCAGTCTGTCCTTGAATACCGCCAGGGGAGGAACATCCACGAGTTCCCTGGGCAACCTGTGCCACTGCCTCACCACCCCTGTGGTAAAGAATTTCTTCCTAATATCTAATCTAAACCTCCTGTCTTTCAATTTGAACTCATTCCCCCTTGT
Organism: Cnemophilus loriae; assembly: GCA_013397755.1. Lineage (NCBI taxonomy): Eukaryota > Metazoa > Chordata > Aves > Passeriformes > Corvidae > Cnemophilus > Cnemophilus loriae. The sequence continues at coordinate 1,200,575 of VZTF01009633.1, read as the reverse complement.
CCTCTTACTACATGCTCTTGTAAATAGTCTCGCCCTATCTTTCCTGGAAGTTCCCTTCAGGTACTGGGAGGCCTCAGTTGGATCACTGTCATGGTTCAGGGATGGTAGTCCTCAGTTTAGTGCCCCCACCGAGACTATCAAAAACCACAAGCTGCTCTCTCCTGCTCCCCAGCTTTTCCACTCCCACCGGCAGCAGGATGGAGTTGAGGCTTGGAGGCACAAAAGGTAAAGATCACAAACTGAGATAAGATCAATTTACTGGAAACAGCAACGAGATAAGAAAACAAACAGGAACGAGAATCATGCTAATGACAGAGGGTGCAAGAAAAGAAATGATTCACACCGAAACCCCTTGACAATAGACAATAGCAGACTGGAAGGAACTCCTGCCCAGGAGAGTGGCCCTTCCCCTGGCACCCTTGGCAATGACTGTGAGGTGGGATAGAATAAGCTCCAGGTCCTGGCCATGCTCCCTCACAGTTTCTGCAAAAAATTAACACTGTCCTGTCCAGCACCAGGACAGTCACCCTGAAGTCNGCAACGAGATAAGAAAACAAACAGGAACGAGAATCATGCTAATGACAGAGGGTGCAAGAAAAGAAATGATTCACACCGAAACCCCTTGACAATAGACAATACCAGACTGGAAGGAACTCCTCCCCAGAAGAGTGTCCCTTCCCCTGGCACCCTTGGCAATGACTGTGAGGTGGGATAGAATAAGCTCCAGGTCCTGGCCATGCTCCCTCACAGTTTCTGCAAAAAATTAACACTGTCCTGTCCAGCACCAGGACAGTCACCCTGAAGTCTTCTCTTTTGCAGGCTGAACAACCACAATTCTCTCAGTCTTTCCTCATAGCAGAGGTGCTCCATCCCTATGATCGTCTTGGTGGCCTCCTCTGGACTTGCTCCAACAGGTCCATGTCCTTCCTGTGCTGGGACCCCAGAGCTGGATGCGGCACTGCAGGTGGGGTCTCACCAGGGCAGAGCAGAGGGGAAGAATCTCCCCTCACCCGGTGCTTTGGGTGCAGCCCAGGACACACTTGGCCTTCTGGGCTGTGAGAACACATGGCTGGGTCATGTCCAGCCTCTCACCCACCACTTTGTTCAAATGGATACGTGGCCTCCACACAATCATACAAGCACATTTTGAATGTGATCTCATTATGCATAACACAAAACAAGTTACGTTATGGCTGTTGTCACACAGCCACACACACAAAAAAAACCCTCTAGAAATTATGCTGAGAGTGTTTAGTCTTTTTCAGGATTGCCTTTTCCCTAATTTCTTTTGGGAAATTGCTAGTGAGACTTGCTGGAAGCCAACCGAGCTGAATGGGACAGCTGTTGAGTTGGGACGTTTGTGTTTATTCAAAGTTTTTGGGCTGTTCTGCAAATTGGTCAGTTGTAAAGAAGAGCATTTTTTACAAATGCAGTGACATCATCTTCCTTAGGCAGCTTCTAAAAATATGTGCTATCTGATACATCCCAAAAGAAAGCTTTCTGCTTTTCCGAAGTGTCTTTATAAACTGGAGATACTTTTTGCTTCTTGCAGGATTGCTTAACAGTACCAGAACTACAGATCCATCCCTTCAGCTCCAGAGTTTTGCAAATAGACTTCTTCTTTTACCTTTTCAGGTTACACAGTATTTTCCATGCCAATGCAACACAATTGCACAATTATTTTTATGCAGCTGTCTTGGATGAGAATTGATTTTTAAAGTATCCTGGAAGGTGCTGGAGTTTGGTAATTGCCTCCTTTAAATGGAGCCTTTATCCCTTGTTGAGATGGTGCTCTAATTAATCAGAATAGAAGATCTCAGGAAACTGATTTCTTCATCCCTCCTCACAACAGTAGTTTTAATCTACTCATGCTGCAGAAACTCTTTCCCCAGATATGTTTTTCTCCCCAGATGATGAGAGCAGCTGTACCAACGCAGGTACCTGTCAGGTCCTTGTGTTTATGTCTGCTGTGTGGCTTCTCGTGTGTCCAGAGAAGGCTGACCAGCAGGAGGATATGTAATGTAGGCAGCATCATCTTAAGGCTGTTTCCCTAAACTTTCTCTTGCAATTGCTTTTGGATATGAATGGCTACAAATGCAGTCCTGGCTCCCACTTCTTGTCATCAACCTGTGTTTGTGCTCGAGGGATCCCTATGGGCAACTTCATCCCTGGGAATGTGTGCAGAGGAACAGGTTTTCTGTGCTGATGGCTCAGATCCTTTTCCACAAGGTTCTTGGAGCATCCATTTGATGGGAGAACTACCCCTTTCTTTTCTATGTTAAGTGCCTTAAGGGAAAGGGAAAATTTCACATATTCCTAGTATGTAGTTCTCATATAATTCTGTCTATTCATTGCGTGTGTTTCCCACGTAATTTTCCTTTCCAACAGACTCTTCTTTCCTACTGGGAACACATTTGTCTGAAGTGATTTTGCCAGGGAAAACTTCATTACCATATATCAATAATAGCTATTAACAATAAGATTATTAGTACTTACAGTATTGATCACAAACCAAGATTCTGCTCTTTTCCCTCCCCTTTGGAGGTATGTCTGTGTGGTGTGAGCAGCCATGTCCCACAGAAGTTCCTTTACGTTCTTCTGCCATGCATGGAGAGCCACTCAGTTTCCTTTGCTAACAAACTCAATATTTTTCTGGCTTTCCATTGTCACCTGGAAGAAATAGCAGAAATTGCCATTGTGTTATTCTTTCTCTAGCTGTCAGGACTGAACGAGTAATTTTCTTTGAACCCAGTACTTTCCTGTTTCTCTGGTGGCCTCTGCCTCTGCCTAAACCCCATCCTTTCTCCTCTGACAAACGCAGGCTTGTCTTTTCCCATTGACCTGGTTCCCATTGGTTTAGGGAACAAGTCTCCCAGAGCGAAGGCCATCATCAGGACCAGACCACGGATTCAGGACCAGACTGGCCAGTTTTGCTTCCCTTTATGAAACTCTGAATCAGAATTGATGAAACCCAGCACTGCTTTATTTCCCAACACGTTTGCCTCGCCAATTGCTCGTTGTCTGTGGATGGAGAAATGCGAGCTCCTGTCTGGGCGCAGCAGCAGCAGCAGCACTTGGGTTTGCTCACCCTGTGGCCCAGCCCCTGCTTCTGTGCACAGGAGACAAGAACCCACCTGCAGAGAGCCAAGAGCGAACTGCAAGAGGTGCTGCAAATATCTGACTGACAGCATGGAGTGTAGGGAGCAAGGACTGGATCTTCCAGAGGATGCTGAGAGGGATGCAGACCTCCTGCTCACTTTTCAGCCTGTTGAAGATCTACTGAGAAAGCTGAAGAGTGCAGTGATACCTTGTTCAGTTGTAACAGAGCATGTTTAAGGGAGGTTATTTATTGCCCTGCTTAGAAAGCCCTTTTCTTTTTGTTCTTTTCTCTCACTCCCTCCCTTATTTTTTTAATTTAGTGTATGTTGGTGTTACTTTTGTCATACCAGTATTGCCTTTTGGCCTAAATCCACCATATTTTTCTTGTGTTGTAACATAAAGTGAAAAAAACCCCAGTTTTTCGCACTGGAAATAAGCCCTAAGAAACAATTTAATTGAAGTATTTCTTAAATCTGGAAATGGTTTTGTGTTCACAGACCCCCTGCCAGAATGGGGTAGTTTTGCTTCCTTTCATTTCCAGTGTCCAACCCACTTAATTTGAGTTTTCTGAAAGTGGTAGCTGAAAACAATTTTCTGAATCTTTATTCACGTTCCTAAATGAATTCCCTGATTTCCAGTGTGTGAAGCATATAATAGCTCCCTTTAGGTTTCACAGGCCGAGTTTATTTTGTCCTAGTATCCCTCTACTGGGCAAGCCTTTCTATGCCTTCCTAAGGAAGGCACTTTTAAGCACCTTCCCCAAGAGGGACAAAGGGCAGTTAGTGAACCTGAAGCTGATACTCACATAATTTTTGATTAATCCTCTAACCAGTTGGTGGCACTGAGATGTGAAAGCAGGCTGCCTTATCTGATAGACACAAAGGTGTTGGGTTTTATAAAAATGACTAGTCTAACAAAACTATTGAAATGCATAAAGGTAGGTCTCTAGGGGTACAGCTTTATGGCTTTGAATACAAGGTTTATATACTACTAATTAAACCCAGTATTTTTTAGCACTTGGAGATGTACCACTTTGCCTCCTTTCTTTGTGACTTTATGTAGCACTATATTAACAGCATAAAATAAATTAAACACTAGCCCAAGAGAATCAGAAATTGCTAGTTTCAGAGCAATCATCAGAAATATAACCTTAAGTTACATAAAAAAGGGAAAAAAAGGCAGGGGGTGGGGGGGAAATCCTGTTCCACTGGGTCATGAACCAAATGGCCATGAACTAAAAATAATCTTTCTATTGTTCCACAGAATGTGAGTAGAAATTAATATGCTAAGTCTGATTCCACTAAAAGTCCTGATTCTGTTTCTCTGCATATATTTGATGTATTTGGAATTGCACTTAAGACTTAATATAGTAATTTAATGTGGTGGGTTTAGATATGTTTTCCCTGTACAAAACTACATTTTTCATTAAGAAAAAAATTTCCCTGACAATATTAATTTCTCTTTAATGATCCATTAGGTTAAATGAAATAAAATAATGAAAATTCCTTTTTCCTTTTCATAGTGGCCAAATGGCAAGATAAAGAGGCATGACTAATCCCCTACCCTAAGGGCTTCAAAAGGGAAGAATAGGGTAGGGTGGGGTTCCTCAGCCACACAGTCAGCTTATTGCCTGAAAAAAGGTTGGATAAGGGCAGGATTTAATACAAAAGGTCAGGCTAACATAATACATTTCCACTGAAGGGAAGTAGAACTCAGTAAAAATTCTTGGTGATGAAAGGAAGGGAGTTGCTGCTATTACTGAAGGATGGCAGAGAAGCAAGAGATATTTCAGGTTCGAAAGAAGAGCATCACCACAGTGGTGGGATGTTTGCTGAGCATCAGTCAGTGGTCAGGTTTGGTATTTTTTTGCACTCAGCTGCTCGTTAGGAAGGCTGCAGCAACGTTCAGGAGTCTCAGGTGGGCACTTAGGGCTGAATAGCCACTCAGTCATCATGAAGGTCCCTGGGACATAGTAAATGACTGTCAACAGAATAATTTTAACCTCCTAGTCAGTGATGGAGAGAGAGGGGGATGTTTGTCTAGAAGGTGAAATATCATTTAAGTAGAAAATGTTGTGCTTGTCTGGTAAAAGTAGGCAGCAGTCAGGTTGGCAAAGCACTAAAACAAAGTGCTGCAATTTTCCAGCTCCTTGCTTACTGTCACTCATACAGAGAGAAGGTCCGGGAATGTGATCCTGCCCCGGCTGAGACAAGTCTGTCAGAGCCAATATAGTTTGCATCTTCCCTAATCCTCTATTGCACTCAACATTTTCCCTCTGGATTCTCTTTGCCTGTGTGAGGGCTCTGTACAGCCGCGGGCTGTGCTCGCTTACGCCAGCCTGGGGGAGGAAGGCAGTTTCATGTCCTTAATCCTGACGTTTCCTTGTCTCTGCCTGTAGTTCCTCATGCTTGCAGAAGCATCTTGATATAAAGAGAGACTAACAGGAGGTGGGATGTCTCTTACCCTCTTATCTGTGTGTGTCTGAAAGAAGGCAAAAAAGCATCCTTCTCTTTGCCTCCTAAGCTGGTGTTGCTATTCCTGTGCCCGTGGTGGCAGTCTTGCTCAAAGTGCCTTCACTTGGGAGGTCCATTTGCAAAGCCTTTAGAAAATGATGAAGATTTCATTATGAAAACTGGGAAATCACCAGGGTTTGATGACATTAGGACGGAATATTCCACTTACATGTTGTGTGGCTTCCCCCAATCATCTCTTCTTGCATTCATCCAATAAAATTTAGTTTTCCTGAAATTCTCTGTCATATAATGGAAAGTCACTCCCCCAACATTCTATATTGCATAGGAATTGTTGTTCACTGAGACAAGATCTATCTGTATTTTCACACATTTGAATGGACAGAAGCATATGCTGAGAAAGAAAGAATAGTATAAGCTCAAGATTTTCCATATCTACGTGGTTCAAATTTTCACCAAAATGCCCCTGGTCTTGTATTTTATATACCACATCGTATGTGAGAGGCTGCTTCCCTCCCTGCTGCAGGTAGAGTGGGATTTTTCCCTTAAGCAGAGCAGGAGATGGAAAATAGTTTGCTTTGTGGTGGGGTTTATGGAGTGCCTCTAGTAAATGAACCTGAAAGTCTTAGAAGAGAGTGCCCATGGGAAGAAACAAGACAGCCTTGCTAGCTATTAACAAATGTTTCTGGGTTTTAACAGAGAAGTAATTATTTCACTAATGTTCAGAATAACATAATTGTAAACAATTATATTGTTTGCATTTGACAGCCGAGGGAGATGGAGGGGATTTTGGCTTAAGCTTATAATGTGAAGCTGGTGGAATTACTGATATAACAGGCAGGGGTTTTGCCTCCTGTTACTGTGATGTTTTACTGGAAACCCCAGAATCAGTATTGTGTGTGTGCAAAGTCCACAATTTTGGGGCTTCCTCTCCTAATAATTGTGGAACTTGGGATGAACACCAGCCTGCTGGGTGCATGTCCACCATGGGCTTGTAACTGGTCTGGGATTCCAAGCAAACATCTTCAGTGATGAAGCATTTACCAGCATACAGGTGCCTGTCATGCACTTCAAACCAGACCTTTCTGAGACTTGTGAAAAATAGCTCTAAAATCCCCAAAATGTCAATGACATGAGCATTAAGAGTCTGAAAGACTGCAGCCCCACTGGGTCTGCTGGGGACAGACATGGGCAGTCACCCACAGGATTTTATCTGGTGGTAACTAATCACTGCCACAGTGTCTCAGGGACGGAGATGACCTGTGAGAGTGAGGAGGAGGAGGAGACAGGAGGAAGCATCAGCAGGCTCCCCTTCCCTAAGAGGACTGTGGGCACCTGAATTCAACAGGGATCAGATGGGTATTGCTCCAGACAGGGCTGCCTTCACCTGCCAGGGAACCCCTTGCCCCAGGCAGAGGAGGAGGAGGATGGATCAGGGATTAGGGTGACAGCCTGGGACAGGCTCCCTGCTGGGAGATGTGGGTTCAGCTGGGCAACCCAACAGGTCTGATGGGCTGCAGGAAGCCTGGGCAGTGCTGAGCAGTGGCTGCATTGCACAAGGAGAGCAATCTGGGTAAGGCAGAGAAGTGCCATCCATCCGGCAACGAGCCCCTGTGTATGTCAGGGGGAAACAGAGGCACCTGTGAAGAGCTTCATCCTTGTCTTGGATGCTGCCGGCTCTGCACAGTGTGCAGTGGCCCTTGCTGGCACAGCCTTTGCTGTCTCAGCTGCAGATTTACACTCTCCTGTCGCTGTAGCTGGTGGCTGGCAATTGCCAGGGAATTCTGAGACAGCTGAGACATTAATCAAACTATTATTTGAAAAGTCCTTCAACATTTATTGTTTACTTTACAGGATCTAGGTAGGATAAAATCTATTCTTTTAGTTGGTCAGACAGACTTGAGAGGGAACATAAGGTCCACCCCAACTGGTAAACAAGAATTAAAATAAACCTTCTCATGTCTATGCTGTTTTTTTAAGACAGGCTTGCCCTATTTGAAAAACAACTTTGATCCTAGACAAATCTTATGATAAACCACAAATATGTCTGCTTTGGAATAAATCTTTGTGGAGTTTCTGGATTTACATTCATAAAGGCTTAGTGTACACTAATTAATTTGGAATAAATTACTCCAGTTGGAACAAGGCCACAAATTCTAGCCCAGATTTGTACAGGGGTGTACTTAGCTCTATCTTTCAGACTATTATATGTATTATAGGAAGGTATTGAAATAAATATATTTATATGTATATTTACACATACACACACATGCATGTATATGTACTATAATGCATTTTTTTATTGTCCACCTTCTAGGTTCCAGTGAATGGCCATCTTATTACATCAGTCAACATCAGAGAGAAAAAGCTCCTCAAGGTACCAGCAAGAGTTTTAAAGTTTATGTATTGTCTTTCAAGAGACAGTTGTTTTGAGAATGTTCCTTTTTTTAAGGTAATTTGTTCTTCCTGGGTTTGCTGCACTTAAGAGATGACTTAGGAATATAAGATCATGTAATTTTCTGGCACACAAATTGCTTGTCACTGCCACCACAAGTGGGATGGTCTTATCATCCAAGCCCAGAAGTGGGCGCTGGGATCTCCTGTATTTCCATTCCAGCTCTGACAGGGACATTTCCTTGGGTCTGTTTAAGGGTTTTACCTTGGGCATTGAGCACTTGTACTGGTGGGGAGGAAAAGGCTGATGCTTCAAAGAGCTTCCAAGTCTTTACAGCAACTTCCAAGTTGCCCAGAGAAGCTGTGGATGCTCCATCCCTGAAAGTGTCCAAGGCCAGGCAGCCTGGTCTAGTGGAAAGTGTCCCTGCCCATGGCAGGGGGGTTGCAACCGGATGGTCTTTAAGGTCCCTTCCAAACCATTGTGTGATTTTGTGACTCTAAGTGAGGAGCAGCCCCAGAGCCTGGGCAGGGAACTGTGTTTCTGGCAGGGGTTTCCCACCTTGGAAAAGTCAAGAACCACTGTTTAAACTAGAACATTCAAAATTGATGGTTTAAGGTTAGCGCTACTGTTTCAGCAAGCAGTATGAAAATGGCCTCGGCTACTCCTGTGCCCTTTCAGATTAGTGTGAAGTACAGATACCTTCATTAAAAATAGGCTGTTCCATGGTTTGAAGGTGGGGCGGGGGGCACTGAGTTTTTTTGTTAAGCATTGTCAGAGTCCTCTTTATTATAGCATTCCTGATTTTAAAAGGGATAAATACTTCAGACTTTCCTCCTTCAGAGGAACAACATTAAGACTTAGGAATGTTGAATGCAAATCTTACTTTAGAGCAGGTAGCTGAATTAAAATGTGAACTTTCTAATCTAGCAGATAAGTTTAGATTTGTAGGTCCAAAGCTATAGCATTTATTGGTTTGGAATTTGCAATAAGATCTGCTCGGGAAGGCTTTTGCACACACTTAAAAGACTCCAGCAATCCCCTGCTCTCTCTGAGTATGGTGTCTCCATTTCAAAACTACTGCCCTGACTCTTTTTTTCTTCCGGACGAAATGTAACAAATACTTGTTTTATCTTTGTTCTGTGAATCTCCTGTATACTGTAGCCTAAGAAGAAGAAGAAAACCCAGTGCTCAGACAAGGAAGTGCCAAAAGATCTGCTTTCTGTGGAAAAAGACAAACTGCAAGAGGAGGAAGGTAACAAAAGATCTGATTCTTCTGTTATCTGATGTATATTACCAAATAATAACATGGGATGAAGGATGTCAAAAAGGAGATCTTCTCTACTATTCTAGAGTTCTGTGTTAGTGGGGAAAGCTGCCAGTTTGAGAGTCATTTTTATCACCTGCTCCTTCCAACATGTAACTATGTGGACAGGTGCTGTTGTGATCTGGTCTAATTAGAGAGGAGTAAAGAGAACTAACTCTCTGTGAATAAAACTGATCCAACTCTGAAAGATTTGAATATATCCAAAAAAATGATTAAAACCAAACAAAGTTACATGTTGATATAAAAAAATTGATATATTTTATTTAATAGTAAAAGAGGCAAAGAGAAAGAAAGAGAAAAGAAAGAAAGAAAATAAATAAATAGAAAAAGAGGTGGAGAGGGGGACAAGGAGAATGACAAAGATTAAGTAGAAACCTATCACCCCTCCATGGGTTCCAACAATGCCTGATTGCTTCCCTCCCTCTGGTCTTCTTGGTGGTGAGGGTCCCCTGCCTAAAAGTATAGAATCGCATGGATTAATATACGCTTGGGCCAGGTGGGAATGCCCAGGTGCCTCCCTTCCAGGGGGCAGTTTGACACTGTCCCTTGCAAGACTGTGGATCTCTTGCATCATGTGCAGTGCTCTGGTGCAGGTCTGGGGACTACTCTGGGGGGGGCCTTTGATGGGCCATGACATCCCCTCTGCTGTCCCTTACATGGACATCCCTTAGATGTGGCTTTCCCGGGGTGAAGGGGCCCACAGCTGAGCTGGTCTGCACAGCAGAGGATGGGTGCTCACTGCCTCTGACCAGAGGCTGTGCCACACACCCAAACCCTCTCATCTTCCCCTCTTTGTGCAGGGTCTGTTCGAGCCTGGCAGCAGATAAACCTGGGGCTGTGGCCTCCACCCCGAAGAAGGTGCTGGGCTGGGCCCTGGATGCTCTTCCAGATGCTTTGAACAATAGTGTCACTTTCCTTATCTCGAGTTGCCTTAGGCAGTTTAACTCACAGTTCAGGGTTTCAATCAGGAGGCCCATCCAGGGTGGGCTTTGCTGGTGCAGCTTCGTTATACACTTTGGCTATAATGGGCAAAAGTCCTTCATAAAAATGTTTAAGCCATAAAACATGACATTGCAGTCTCTGACAGGGGCCATGTGCTTTCCTGCCACACTCTCTAGGTCCTGACTGGGTACACAGGGAGGGCAAATCTGCAGGATCTCTGAAGTGGTCAGAGGCCCAGTGGTCAGTGGGGTCCTTCTTCATGCTCTCCCCCTAATCCTGCGGCCTCTGCCATGCTGATACACGGACGGAGCAGCACATTGTTATTCCCATGATTGAGGCTGGTAAAGGTGCTGGGGCAATTCACAGCCAACTTCTAGCACGCCCGTGAGCAGAGCCAAGACCTTTGTTTGCAAGCAGATCTGCAGAGAAATCTGGCAGAGGCCAGCAAGGCTCAGGCAGCTAGAATTTCACTGGAAAATACATTGCATCCCATGAGTCCCTCTCTGCCTCCCCCCACCAAGGGTTATATTGAAAACAACAAATTCTAAGCTTTTCTGGGCTTAAAAGATTACAGTGTGATTAGTGTGGTGGTGAGAGCAAGAGAAACCCTCACTGCTGTTGGAACAGGGTCCTTCCTGGGGCCTGTGAGGCTGCTGGGTGAGAAGGGGACATAGCAGAGGCTTTCTTCAAATGGATCTGTAGTTTTTTGAATAGATGAGCCAGCTGAACTGTTTCATGCATTTTTCGGGGATGCTTCACGTGTTCTTCAGGGATGCTTCAGAGAAAGGAAGTGTCTTGGTCAGCTCCAGGGGCTGTGTTTTTCCTTCATTAACCGTTTTTGCCAGCACCTCCTCTGACTTCTTGGGTCATGGAGAGCATGGATGGAGACAGGATGTGGCCCCATGGGTGTGAATGAATGTGTGTGTAAACCAGCTGAGTGGGAGAGGGTGTCCACATTGCAGAACAAGTCTTAGGGTATGTTCAGGGCTAGAGGAACCAGTAAATTGAAGCCTTATTTAATGGTTAAGATTTTCATCAACTCCTCCCTTCTGTAAGACATACAAGGTGGTTGATGCTCTGCTGTGACATCTCCCCCAAGGGAATGGCTGTCACATCAGGCTGACACACAGGACAGAAGAATATGTGCAGCTATGTGAGTCAGGACACGACAGACAGGTCTGTGATGGGGATTTCTTATGTAACACATCTCTGCAGTGGAAGCAAAGGCTACACACAGGGGACATGCTGCACACAGGGGGCATGCAGCATGAGATCTGATGCCTCTTTTACAGCCAGCATCAGAAACTGTCAGATGGTTATTCACCTTGGTGCTAAGCAGTAAAGGCAATGAAGAAAGTTCTTTGATAGCTTAAAAATGAACTTTGCTCTGTGTTGTAGGAGTTTGGCAGACCAAGATCAGCAGCCGTGAAAAGAGACACTTAAGGAAGGAAAGGCTGAAACAAAAAGGTAAATGTACAGGCTCAATTCACACACCTGATCTGGCTGGGTTTGTTACCCTTCCTCACACCCCAGCATCTTTCTGTTTGCTCTATTCGTCATTTGGCAGCAAAATCCATGCACTTACTGAGGCTATTTACTTAAGAAAAAAACAGCTTTGGGAGCTTTTACTTGGGAGCTTGCCTTTTACTCCATGCTCTCATTAAAACACACAGCATTACCCATAGGACTCTGAAAGCAGATGTCTGTTAGATCTTAAATCTGCTAAAGGCTTGGTGTCACGTGGGCTAGTTCCTTTTGCGTGGCTTGACAGAAGAAGTTTTCTGATAATGGATGTATAAAAACATGCATAATTTGCTCAGTTCCAAATAGGTTCTTTAGTCCAGGATTGCCCAGACTAAAGAACTGTAACAGGAATATACTTTTATCCTAATGAGATAAAATGAAACAACAGTTTGTGCTCACTCCACATTTTTCCTTTGGAGATTTCAAGGTGTCTGCCATGCACTTATGCCTATACACATTTCTACTAATCATGTTATATGTAATAACCACTATATGAAAGCAGGTCATGGAATTAAGACATTTGGAAGTATTTTCATTATCTGTGATAAAATGATCAAAATAACCTTTACGTTTATTATATTAGAGTAATTTAGAAGCTAAGATAGGAGTTTGGATATCAGAGAGATGTAGCTGGATTGGGAGACGTAGCTGGATATATGTGTGAGTTAGTGCACCGTCTGGAATAAGGCTCTTAAAGTGCTCTCAGATGCTCTATTAAAACTGAAGGGTAAGGGAACAGGAAATTTTAATAGAAAAATATACAGACACCTTGGGACCACTTTATCTATCATTTGGATTATATAGAGTTAAATATCAAGAGTTTAGATTTTTAACTCGGTTTATCAAGGGTCTTTAAAGGCTAGAAGTGCTGAGGTCTCCACTTTCTCTCCAGCAGAGTTAATGGGTCCACATTTCTTTCTTAATGTAAGTTGACCTGTTGTCATCAGTGGTGCCAGCTGCACATGCAGAACTCCACAGCTTTGAACCCTAAGATCACGCAGGTGTTAAGGGCTTTGCTGACCCAGGAAAGGGAGCTCAGTTCACCAAGTCTCATTTGAAGCACCAGAAGTCCACCTGGAGCCTGGGCTGTGCAGAATGCTGAACCCAGTGATCATGTTAGCATGGGCATTTACAGAGTAGTGAGATCTCATCTTCCAGGAAGAAGCCCTAACCCTGCCGAGTGCTGGCTGCTGTTCCCTGGCAGGGCAGAAACAGCAGCACCAGCATTAATGTATGTGAAGGTGGAGTTGATGTCAGAAGTGGTCTCCTCCTCACCAGAGTTCCAGAAAATGCTTTGCTATTCTGAAGGCTGGAGTCATGAAACACTTTAGGAGTCCTTTGGAACAAAAATGTTAGAGATAACTGTAATTTTTTAAAATATTCATATGCCTGCACTGAGTTCTCTAGCAGCCTTGAACTACCAATATCCAAGAGGTTTGCTTTCCTTTTTCTTGGAGGTCCAGCTGTTTTCTTTCTTTCCCTTCACTGCCCGGGGCTGCCAGCAGGACTCTGGAGGCCTTGAGCCTCCTCTCCAGGGACGGATGCCCAAGGCCACTGTGGCTCTGTCCTTCTCACACTGGCCTTCCTGTTTTCCACTTCAGTGTCCCATCCCAGGAGCTCTGCTTCGCTATCATCATATCTGTAAATAATTTCAGCTGGAAATAGTCTGATGGGTTTAGATCAGGCTTTGTTCTGTTGTCTCTCCTGTATGAACTCTTCCTTGTAATTAAAAATAATGATGATCCTGTGGTAATGTTTATTCCCAAGAAGACCCCAGCAGAGCATGCCTGGGTAGCTCGGCGGTTGAGCCAGCCTTCGACTGGGAAGAGAAGGGAGCAGTATGGCCACTCACAGAGCACACCAGTGGTTGTGGAAAAGGTGCTTTCTTTGCCAAGGCAGAATGTGGGACCATGCTGAAGGGCTCAGGAGCCCTACGGGAAGAATCAGCACCCTGCAGGTCAGAAGACGATGTTTTCTCCAATGTAGGTGAGTGTTGATGTTCAAATATTGCTGAGGGGAAGCTTCACAAATTGCTGTGTCCTCATCAGATTGTAGCCTCACCAACATCCATCCTGCACACACAGTGTTGTACATCCCCCTTGGACCCTGCTAGCTGTCATTTATTTCCCAGCATGTGAAAAGAGGGGTCCTTATGGCAGGAATTTCTTGAATTGTAGACTACATGCTGGGTGCAAGTTGTTTTCTATGCACAGGTATTTAACGTTTGTGTCCTTTACAACCAAAGCCTTGCCTTCTAAGGATGCTCACACATGGTCAGAGTTAGGCTGCAGGGTATATCCATGTATTTCAAAACAGGATAAGGCAGGGTGTTCCTAAATTAAAAGCATTTGATTTTGACTACATTCTCAGTGATTAATTGAGCACAGTGGCTGAATTGACTGGTATATAAGGCCACATGATGACTTGCCTTGAGTAGCAGTAATCCAGTACTCTGATGATTCAGGAAATGCTCTTAGGTTGCCCTCATGTGAGTTGCCTTCTCTGCTAGACTGTTCTTCTTGCAAAGTATAGGGTTGATGGGGGAGGACATTAGTACCATTTTTACCTTCAAAAGGCCAAATTCCAATACATTATGACAACTTCTGCCAGCAGTGCATAAAGTGGGCATCAGTTCAGATGAGTGAGGAATTTAAGTCAAGAGAAGTGCCATGCTGGTGTGACATGCACATTGAAAGTCTGAGAAGGTGTACATGGTGGTAGGGCTGGACTCTCTCTGTCCATAAAGGTGATTTCTCCTTGCTTGATGCTTGTCCAGCAACAGCAGTGGATGCAGGCTTGGAATGGAGAGAACGTGGAAGGGCTGTAATGAGCTTGGGAGCATGAGGTAGAAACTGTGAACATGACAACAGATTTTGGGTTACTGTTTGTTTGCATTTTAAATGCAGGAACATGGGATATTGCAGATGTAAAATCCTGTCCTGTGACCTTTGGGACATTGTCAGATCTCTCCAGGGATTTAGGTGAGTGGCCTCTCATTGTACTTCTATCTGAATTCTTCTATCACTTTCTCTTAGCTGCTTGGCTTAAAAGGGCTCTCACTGATCACATTTGGGTCTTCTCCCCTGGAGCCACATCTCGTTAGTCAGTCTCCCTTGCAGAACTTGCTTGCATCTGCAATCCAGCACACCAGTGTTTTAGGGAGTGACATCAGAACCTTTTATTGAGCGCTTTCCAAACTTGTGTTCTCATCTTGGAATAAATAAAAAAAATATTGCCTCCCCTGCAGATTCTTTCTGTTAGGTTGACTCACATAGAAGGTTTCTGTTGTGTTCTGATAACCAACCAATTCAGAGGATTTCAGACCAAGGGAGGGAGTGAATGTGCAGCTTGGAAAGGCTGTGTTAGAGGCTGCCTAGCCAGCAGCTTCCCATCCAGCGCAGTAAGGGATTTTCAGCTTGAGCCTCTCCATGTGTGGCCTTGAGAAGCATGGAGCATCTCCTCATTTTGCATTGAGTTAAGCCTCGTTCCTGGCTTTCACTTTGCATCTTTGCAACTGTCAGTCTTCACTGACTGACTCCAAGCGCCCCTGGTTCATACATTCCCTGCTTACCAGGAACTCCCATTTGACTGGAAGTTAGCTGGATGATGCATGCAAAGTCTGGTCCTGAATCTTTTAGAGATGCTAAAGACAAGCATAGATACATATAGATAGACATCTGTGCACAAAACAGCATGTGTGGTGTTAGCCAGAATGCTGAAATTAGCTGCAAAAGCCAGATAAGGCAATTAATATAATACATGTCATATTTAACCATCTATTTTCCAACACTTTGTCAGTGGATTCAAGCAGTTCCTACTCAACAAGGAGAAATATTTGTTAACATCTGCATTTATGTGGCAAAAAATCAAAGTGATACACAACTGCATAAACCATAGAGTTCATTAGGTGAAAGGAAGAAAGGAAAAATCAGAGATGTGGAAAACAACTGCTGATCTATGAAAGATGTGAAGAAAACCCTAGTCTGTTACATACAGGCCTTAGAAAGGCTCTTAGGGAAGTCATTCAAGGAGGGATATGAATCCTACTGGTTGCTTTAGTTACTGAAAGTAATCATCAAAACAACTTTTTCTTTTTTCTCCAGCAGCTCTCTCACCTGTGCTCTTTCATGGAGCAATTAATTTGGTAATTATGGATTTCTGTTAGCTTGAGCAGAAGCCTTCTCACTGAAGGTGGTGGGAGTTGGAGCTGGATACACTGGATGTGGCTTTTGTTCTGCAGGAACTACAGCTCCTCCTTAGGTCCCTGACAGAGATGTGCCAGAAGTTTATATTTCTGAATATTGTTAGTGTAGCCACTCCTGAGTGAGTTGTTTTTAATAACTTATGCATGTAGTGTCCTTGTCCAGCCTTTGTTAATAAATCCACTGTGATGATAAGCATAGATTAATGTGTGGCTTAAATTACATAACATCCAGGCATCACGACATAGCGAGCAGACAGAGGCATGATTAATTGGTTTTAATAATGTGAATATACCTATGTGATTATCTTTTAGGTTTGGGATTTGGCCTTTTTTTTGGTTTAATTTTTTAACGAAGACACTTTCCTATGTGCAGATAACGTGAAGAGTAAATCATCTGAGGACAGCCCTTCCAGATGCTGTTGGCATGGCAGCTCGACTTTCCTCCCAGCAGATGATGCGTGGCAGGGGCAGGGTATGTCTCTTTGCCCTTTTTCTGTAGACAAACAAGTGTACTAATGCAGGAACTCTCTTCAGTCCAATCCCTAAGCCTCAGACATCAGGGTCCACTTCCCATGTGGCTCACTTGCTGGTCAGGGAGAAATCCAGTGTGGGTTTGGTTTTGAGCAGGTGCCCAGAGCTGCTGTGAGCTCAGTCAGGGCAGCAATTGTCCATGTGGGACCCTTGAGAAGGGCAAGAAAGTTCATTTGATTTACGTTTTTCTTCAGAAGACAAACAAATAATGCAGTAGGTACAGTCTGTTCAGGTGCATACGTACTGGTGCAAAGTGTAATTAGAGCTCCTGGGCAGCAGCAGCAGCTGTAGGGGGGCTGTCTGCAGGCTCCCGTGTGCTCTCCCCAGCAGCTGTGCTGCTATCAGCTGCGGGCAGATAAGCACAGGAACAGGGCAAGCACAGGGCGATCCCTCCCCACACCCTGCAGAGAATGGGTCAGGGACTTCCTGAGCCAGGGGCAGCAGGATGGGCTCTGTGTTGCAAAAAGCCCCACATGTTAGCAGTCAACTCAGATTACTGAATTTGTGAAACGAGTTCAAAGCTGTGTCTGGTTTCCATAATTGAAGCATTGTGTTTCTCTCCCTCCCATCGTCGTGTGGGAAGGTGGAGCTGAGTGGGCCTTTTCCAGGCAGCTGCAGCCTGGGCTCAGTGGGGCGGCTGAGGAAGAGCCATGGAAGGACAGAGTGCTTCTCAAGCTCTGTGTACTTTTGCCAAAACTTTAAATTTCCTTAGAAATGCCCTGAATTCTGATGCAGAATTCAACTCCAGTGCACTGTGGCAATCAGGATTTCAGTCTTTTTATGACTGGTAATGGGTGTTTTTTCAGTTTTAAAAGAAAGACAAGCGTGGGTCCTGAGTGGCTGGAATAATTTGGCATGAACAGTGTGGGTATTAGATGACCTTTTCTCTTCACCTTTTGGTCAGGATTGAGTGAAGTATCTATATATACCCCTGTTGTCAGGAGGCCTTTCCCTGCTCTTGCAGGAATGATGGCTGATGAGCTGAGCAAACCTCTTCGTGCTCTAGCTTCTCTGATTGCTTAACTGCAGGAGAACCCAGAGGGGTGGAATGCATTAAGGAGAAAAGATTGTGGTTGTCTTGCTTCTCTGCCCAGCGGTAACTGAAGCTCTGCAGCAGATGCATCATTTTGGCCATGATTTTATAAATAGCACAGTTTGCTTTAAAAAGAATAAAAACAAAACCCCCAACCCTGAGCCTTCCCTCCCCTTGGTGCTGTGTTTCTTTACCCCTGTGTTGCTGCAAAGGGTGCCTGGCCCTTTCCAACTTCGGAGCCCGTCGCGCCCATGTGGGATGGAGGGAGGCACTGTGGGCAGCTCTTCAGCAGCGTTCCCTTGCACTACATTTAGCACATGTCAGACTTGGCACACTCTGGGCTCGATCTGCACTTGCAAAGCCAGGCAGAGCTCTGCTTTTGGAGTTCCCTATCTGTCTGAGAGCAGAATGATAGGAGCAAATTCAGCAGCTTGCTTCTGCAAACATTGGAGCAGAAGTGTTTAGAGGATTCTGTCTGTCTTACAGCTTGCTTTTCTGTCCTGGTATTTTTTTTTTCCTTTGAATCATCAGCCTTGATATTGGTGCAGGGGAGGGGTGCTTCAGGAACATGTATTCCCTGAATTTAGATGAGGTAATCGTTGGCATTAAGGTCAGTGCTGCAGGCAAAATGAGCTCTTAGACAGTTAAACACGGCCTGTTAGCTCTTGCAGGCTTGGGAACTAAAAAAAAAAAAATACCATTCATAGCCTAAATATGAGCTGGGGTAATTTTATCAAATCCAGTACATGTAATGAGTCTCTTTGTTCTGTGCTGGGCTAGTATAGCCGAAGGAGCTGGATGCTGGACTCCTGCCTCTGCCCCGGCTGGTGGAGCTGCTTTGGCCAGCTCCCTGCTTCGCATTGGGTTATGTTTTTGTGAAGTACCAGCAATAATAGCAGCCTCACTTACAAAAGGCTTGAGGCCTAAGTGTTGGGACAACTGAAAGCATATACACATAGAGGGAGACAGGGAGTTAGTGGTAAGGGAAACTGGGCAGTCACTTTTGGAATATTTAAAAGACTCAATCAGACTGGTTTCCAGACAACACACTGCTGTGTTGACATTCATTAATGATACACTGCTGCTGGTGGTTAATTCTTAATTATTGTCATATCTGGAGTCCTGTGACCATTCTGGGCTCCTCAGTACAAGAAAGTCAGGGATATACTGGAGCAGGTCCAGCCATGCCTGTGTATGAGCACCTGATGGGGTCATTGCCTACAGTCAGCCAGAGAGTGCGTAACAGGCATTGGGTAAGAAGTGAATTTCCCATTACCCATAAGTGAAAGCTTTTTTTTTTGTGGTGAGAGTGGTCAGGCAACAGCACAGTTTGCCCAGAGAGGTTGCAGACTCTCCACCCTTCAAAATACTCAAAACTCTGATTGCCACATTCCTGAGAAATCTGCTGTAGCTGAGCCCTCTGTGAGCCGTGGGGCGGGACTAGACAACCTCGAGAGGCCCCTTCCAACCTCATTGATTCTGAAATTCTCATTCTGTCATCAGTCATTTTCTCTGCATTTTCAAACAATTAGTCCTTAGCAATCTCAGCCTTTGTTAGCTGGGGGCATTCAGTGTCTTGGAGTTGAAGCCACATGGTCAGCACTGATGGCTGCAGTCCCAGCAGTCCCACCAGCAGGCTGAGGTGGCCAGGACTCTGCCATGAGGGAAGGGGGCCCCAAAGTGGGAAGCTTTGTTCATCATCATTTTTACTTGCTCATCACTAGTGTTTGCATACTTTTCATTCCTGTCACAAAGAGAAAGAAAGGGGTCTGAACCTCTTCGGGTCCTGACATAATTCACTTTATTTTTGAGCTCAGGAAGTGCTCTGGTTTCGCCAGGCGCCTTTCTTGCTTCTTCTGCAGGGTTGTTCTTGATCCTTCTGCCTCTGCCTTGGAAGCTTTACTTGCATGTGTTTCCCAATACTCCCTTTGTGTACCTATGCCACTCTTCTGCCACTGCCCCTCAGGTGACATTTATGTACTTCAGCTTTGCTGTCCCACAGAATGCATCGCGAGCTGTGGCTGGTTTTGCTGTTATAAAACATGTAACCCACGCAGTGCAGCTGGCTGGGCTGTTTTAGAGCACTTGTGCCTGCTTCCAAGGCAAGGGAATACTAATTTTATCCCATGCATCTGCTTCCAAGTGCAGTGGACCTGTGCTTTGGCAATAGCACAGTGCAATCTCAGAAAACTCACACTGTGCTTTGCAAATGCAACATGTCTCATGACCACAAGAGTCGCTTTTTACCTGTGTCTTGGCATCCTCCCAATGAATCCTTCTTGATTGCCAATGCAAATTTTCCCCAGAACCTTAAGAAAACTCCCATGTCTCCTGACCCTATGTCTCCTGACTCCCAACCTTCCTTCTGTTTTGGGGTTAAAATCAATTTTAATTCCTTTGTTTTATGGGAATCAGTAGCTTTTTTCCATTGAAAGAAGTCTTCAGTCTGGGGTTTATTTGATATTTTGCCTCTACCGAATTATGCTGAAGGAAGGTGCCAAATAAGAGATTCCTCCACCCAGCTATTGGTAGCAATAATTTTGACCTGTAACATAGAAATTCAAGGTTTAGACTGAAAATTATCTACCCATTTCAACTGAATGTATTACACTTGGTCTACAAGCGTGCATGCAAATCTTGGCAAGGATTTGGGTTAGGACTGTGCTCATTACACAGTAAACTGCCCTTTGCAAAGGGATGGGTTTTCTACAGCAGCCACAGAAAAGCTCAGTGCCATGGACAATATGCAGCCTACTGAGGGGTTTGCCCTGCCAGATGAACCTCCCTTAAGTTTCTGCTGCCCATATTGAGGGACAGCATGCCAAGAGAGATGCTGGTAGATTAGAATCCAAAGGTACAACTCTGGATTAGAAAATTTTTAATCCCCTTCTCGGTGACACAGACTGAGTTTTGCTGCACTACTTTCCAGTTTTGTTTTCCAGGCCAGATAATTTGATTCAGCCTGTACAGTACCATACTCCACCCTATCTATCAGCAGGCACAGGGAACTTGCTGACTGTCCCCTCTGACCAGATCCTGCTGCTGTGGGGCCCTGTTTGCCTGCTCCCCAACACCCTCCAGGGCACAGCTGTCTGCTCCCCATCTGCTCCTCATTATACAGGAGAGAGACTGGAGACCAAGGGCGTTCAGGTAGTTGGTGCTGGGATGGACCTTCTGCCTGCAGAGGTGCTGGCAGCCTCCCTGATTTCTGAAGACACCTTCAATGTTGTGCCTTTCAGGATCTAAAAGTGTTTTCATTGCATGGGGAACATGGAAACCACTGGGGCCTTGAAATGCACACAGCAAATGTTTGCTGCCAACAGAAAAGTACAGCTTTGTCTGGGTGGAGTTTGCTGGAGGACTGAGGTGGGTTGCAAGCAAGAACTTAGTTGGAAAATGACATTTAACAGCATTACTTTTGTAAAAATGAACAGCAGGAATTGCCAAGATGTTGGTCTATGTTGGTGCTGAGAGAGATATCACCTCTGTCAGGGCTAAACCCACATGGGGAGCAGGGGGTCATGCTGCTGCATAACACATTCCTTTCAGTGTTTATGTTCACAGGAATTACTGATCAGTTTTAGCCTGTGAGAGAATTGATGACCCAAGGAGAATCAGATTTAAAAATACTAGAGAGTATTCAAAGTTTAAAGACATTGGGAGATGTCACTGTAGAAGGGAAATATGCTACACAAGAGGAGAGATTTTAAGCCAGAGCTTTGGGATAAGTACATTTAATCCGATTTCCCCATCAAATCCAGCAAATTGTAAAGAATCTTATATTGCCCTTAATTTTAGTCTGAGTTGATTTTAAACACCCCTGGGCCACAATGCTTTGGGAAGAGTAATTCTGAGATGAGGCAGAGTCACCGCTGTCTGGCCAAGTTTCATGCTTACATGTGACAAAGGTGAAGCATTAATGTAAGCCCATTGCAGGCAGTTTGCCATCAAAACTATTTTCATGTTTAGAAGTATATACATAAGTGCACTTTTTTAGATATCCAAAGTTAAAAAGGTGAAAACAACAGTTGTGGCTTTCCATGTGTTATGGTCTGTTTTGCTTGCACACCCACGAGAGCATCCATCAGCAGAGCTGCTGCCTTGCAGCTCAGGAGACTGAATTCTATTTTGGACTGGAATTTTATTGGGGAATGCATTCAAAATTAGTTGTTCCTTTCCCTTTTGAAGAAGGAACAACATATTGTCTATATAGAGGGCGTGGATTTTAAACTGAGAAACTTGAACAATGTTTATAATCATGTTTATAACATTTGGCAGCAAACTGGTCAGAGCAACTTTTTGGAAACAGTTTTCCTTTATCATTCCCAGCATGCTTTTGGTTTTGGCCCTGCTTCACGTAGAAGTTTTTCTATTGGGCTTGCGTTGTTTATTTTTTTGAGAAGTAATCAGCTAAGAGTTATTATTATATGTTGTGTTTTTAAAGTCATTCTTCCTGTTAGGATAAGACTTAAGATTATTACATTCAAATTATTAAAAAATAATCAAGTAGTCCTTTCAACATCTTATGCTGATTTATCTGCTTTTTTGCACCTCATTCAGTTTGGGTGAAGGAATTAAACTGGGCTGTTTTGCCTTCTTGACTGAGGATATTTTTGCCAGTGCTTTGTGGAGAGGCAGCTGAGGGCTTGCAGCCAGATTTTCAAAGGTACCAGATGCTGAAAGATAGAGAAACCGAAAAGATTTTGAAAAGTTTTTTGCCCAGCTCCCATGAAATGATCAGAATTGATGCAGGATAGATGTTACGTATTTCGTGCCTACTTAGAGTTGCATCTTAGGGAGGTTTGGAAATCAGTTCTGGGATGGTGCTTTTCTGGCTTACATTCTAGAAAAGAAAATAGAAACTGAAGATGAAGTTGAGAATATACGTGGTTCTCTTTTTTGTAAGAAAGAAAACATCAATGAGAGCAATAGTGAATGCACAAATCCTTTGCTAATATTACTCTTCCTTACAAATAATTGCCCAGAGGACTGTGTGTTGCAGTGAATGGAAGAGCCTGCTGTGTCTGCCAGTGTTTCTGGATACGCTTCAATCCTTCTCCATAAAGTTAAAAGGAAATATTTGACAAGCCACACTATTAGTTTTGTAAAGCTTGTTTTCTTGAAGTGCAGGCTGGAAGGGTGTTTGTTTTTGTGTGTGCTTTTCTGCCCTTTAATTTTTCTCCTGTCCTGAAGAGTGCTGTTACTAATTGTGAATTGGCAGTCAATGTATATGTCTTAATACATTTTTAAAATAAATTTGTAAATATTTTAATACATTTAAGACATACATACACACACATCCAAACATCACATGGGCAAGCAAGAAGACATCAGGTATTTTTGCAGCATTTGTGCTACTCATGTGAGGCTGGGAAGTAGTATGGATTTGGATGTAACTCATTCGTATGCTTGTCCTAATAGGTGACCCTTCAGTGACTGACCTGGACTCTGACTGGAAGGCTCCCACGGAGGAGTGGGGAAACTGGACAGGAGATGAGGAGCATCAGACGAGGGATGAGAAGAAGGTGAGGCAGTGCTGTTGATGGCCAGGGGAGACTTGGTCCACCAGGGTCAGTCTCATCCACACTGGGGTCTCCAGTCCAGCCATGGAGCCAGGCTCTTTCAGTTGTGGGGGCTTTCTCATGCTGCGAGGAAGTGCTTGGCATGGTCCCTGCCTGACCTGTCTGAGATAGCTGGAGCTGGGGAACACATTTGCAGGAAGCATGAGATGGGCTGGGGGGAGTTGGCTGGTTCTGGGAGTTCATCATCCCCATGGTACTGCTGTCCTAAGCAGCAAACCCTGGGTTTGCACCCTACTGCTGCTGACCTTCTCAACTACCCAGGCCTTAAAAGAGGTGTGCAGTCCAGAGCTGACACAGCCTTCACAGCATCTCGGCCACCCAGGACATATTTATTTAACTGTGCTGATAAGAGGGTTTGGTGACAGTGATACAGTGGTATCTTGGGAAGAGATGTAGAAGCAGATGTCTTGCTGTTTAAATGCTTTCTAGAAGCCCAGGGAAGTGTTCCCTTTGGGCAGCAGTGGGAAGAGCATGCTGAGCTTTTTGCAAAGAGATGTGTTAAGCTGAGGTGTGCACCCTATCCAGAGAGACAGCTCTGCTGGTACACTGTCAGCACACACTCCTGGAGGTAATCAGTTTTCCTGAAAAAAACAAAATTAGCTGTCCCAGGACTCCTCTTACAAAATTTCTGATGCTTTCAGGATTTGCCGAAAGGCAAAGCAGGCATTCGTTTCTGCCTTTCTGGGCCCGAAAGCAAAACACAACGGAAGAAGAAGAAAATGGAAGTGAAGGAAGCAAGAGGTGGAGCTGGACTGAGGCATGTGAGTATTTTGTATTCCAAGAGTAGTGTTTGGTTTTCCATGAGCAGAGGGGCATTCTTCTGTGTTAGGATGACCTAAGGGAGACTTTTCTTCCTCTCTGTCTTCTGGCTTTCCCTTCTCTTTTCTCCCTGTCCTCCCATAAAAAGAAGTTATGAGCAGAGTGAACAGTGGAGTTTTGCAACATGGTATTCCCTAACATATTTTCAAAACACTTTGATTTTGCAGTACAGAATGTTGTGCACTAAACTTGGAATGCATCTGCCTAAACATTTTTTCATCCATGATTAAAACCAGATGCACTCTAAATTTAGTGTACAATTGGCCTGTGTTTCATCTGTAGCTGAAGGTCACCCAGAGATATCAACAGTAATGAAAAGGTGGTTCCCAAAAATCAGTGAAGATAAAAAGAGGCCACTGTTATACCACTAAAAAGCTTATTGAGAGAAAAATGTCTCAGAGTGCAACAGAGAAAGGCTGTGGAGAATGTCAGTTCATTTGGGATGGGAAGTGCAAAGGAACAGAGTGTTGACTGGCTTTTGGACCAGTCCTTGCCTGTGATTGGTGCTCAGTGAAATGAGAAATTGTGTGGGGGAAAGCCCAAAATATCCAAATTGTATTTCATTCACTTGTCAACTTGTCACAGAATATATTTTTCTGGACATGTACAGCAGCCTTTTTTTTTTTTTTTTTTAATCATTGGTTTTCCCCTCACACCTGCTGGGGTCTCTCATGATACTTGGGACCTTGGGACAGTTTTGCTCCTGGATCTCCTGATGCTCCCACCTCCCATTTTAAGGGAAGGGTTTTAACTACCTCACTGACCACAATCCACATAATCATTAGGGTATCCTATCAGTTCCCAGAGTACTGCCACACCACTCTCTCTCTTGCACATCCAATTAGTTGGTTTAGCTTTGTATGTACCTTCATGAATAATCTTAACAGTGCTGTTCAGACTCCTCAGGACAGCACTGCTTCTTCTGTGATGTGTTTATGATGGGCCAGAAGAAGCTTGTGTTGCATGTCAGCCCCAAATGCTAATGTCTAGTGCCCCAAATGCTGCTGTGCAAGCTCATCCTTCAGATGGACATAAAAAATGAAATTACTTACGAAGCCAGATCCACAAAGTTGCTCATCACACTCCTTGTGCTACCTCCAGTGTTTCTGTGGACTTTAGTCATTTAGCAGTCACTGGGCACATTTTACTCTTCAGTGTCACTACACAATGACAGTACTTTCATCTCAGTATTTCTTGCTGCTCTTCGGTTCACTGGGGGAAGCAAGGGGAAGAATGATACTGAAAGACAGTTTCAACACTTTAATCCCCTCTAAAAACAAATAAATAAGAGGTAGGTAGATAACATGGCAAACTATTCTAATCATGTAAAAATTAATTTGTCCTGCAGTTTCTTTAAATGCCCCACAATAATGACATTTTCTCTCATATTTTGTACTTGCATATGCTTCGTTTAACTCATATGCTTAGTGAAGCATATTGTTTCAATTAAGCCCCAGCAAGGTTTGCAAACAAGAATGGAAGAAGGCCCCAGGGACTTGATATCTACAAAATATAGCAGTGATGCAGTCGGTGCTTCCTTCAAAAAATCCTTGGACACTGCTAATAATTCACCCAATAATGGTAAGTGATTGTTTTTGCACATCTGATGAATTTTCAGAATAATGTGTAATCTTAGAAGTGTTCACAAATGCATTTTTAAGTGAATATGTGAAATGCTTCTCCTTTAGCTGCATATTTTAATTCTTTGAGAGGCTCTGTATTACTCAGAGGCTTTTCTGTGACAAATACCTGTTCCTGTTCCTCTCAGAGTTACTGAGCAAAAAAAAAAGATGCTATTGCATTTAGTGACAGTAATTTTTGCACAGCACTTTTCAACATGAAACACAAGCAAATATAAGTATGAGTGAGTCAGAGCCCACTAAAAACATTCAGAGTCCTCCCTAGGACTTTGAATTACCCTTGAAAGTAGGTGGCCCTCGTAAAACACATCTAAGAACCCGTAAACCCTCTTCATCAGGCAAAAATCCAACAGTTCTCAGGGATGCAATTGCACGTGGAAGGTTTGTGCACTGGCTCTGTTGTTTGTATGGCAGGTGTACCTGGAAAAAAGGAGAGGAGGAAGAGGAAGAAAATGAAGAAAGAGACTTGAGGGAGCTGTGTAGCTGCCAGAGTGCCAACCCGATGGGGCAGACATGCCAATGAGCTGCAAGGATTCTGCTTTCTGCGATGCCTCTGAGCTCCAGGCAAAGAGAGGCTCCAGGAGACCTCCCAGCAAGAGGAAGAGGAGAAGAGAAGCAGTGAGCCAGAGAGCATGAGTGTGTGAGAGAGAGGAGAGAGGGAGCAGGTTGTGCACAGGAGGTGGTTTTGAAACAGAGTGGCTGTTCATTGCAAGCTTGCTGCCCTTGATCAAAAGCTGTTGAATGGGGTTTGACTGGTTGCATTAAGTCCTTTCAGTTTTTTGCTGTCACGTTGTTCGTCAACTTGTAGTGTTCTCTGCCGTTGTAGAAATAGTCGGGCTGTACCTGACTGTGATTGTACTTTGGTCCCATGGAGGATCCACCAGCTAGTCTGGTCTCCTCTGGCATTTTTGCAGAGGTGCTCATTGACAGGCTAGTAATGTACAGAAGGAAGCACTGTTCAGAAACAAAGGGGGAATAACATGGATCATTCTCCAACCTAACTCTTTTAAATCCTTTGTGGCTGCTATTGTCAGACTTTTGCCTCTTACCTTGCCATATTTATACTTTTTACCCCACATCAGACTAGTTTGCTCCTCAAGGAACATTTCTAAAGGAGGGTTTAAACTTGTTTGGAAAGACGGTCTAAACCCATTTTTCTCCCTGTATTTCATGGTGGGCTAAAGTTTAAAGTCTGTATGTCCAAAGCATGTTGCATTTGTACTTATAGTAGACTGAGGTAACTTTTAAAATATTTTTTCTTAATCTGATGTTTGGAAGTTTTTTTATCATTTTGTCACTTGAATATTCTAATATAAATTAAATTTGTGAATGAAGTTTTTAAAAATGTCAGTTTACTATTTATTGAAGGGTGTGTATTTCTCCTTGTCAGAGGGCTCATAGTATGGAGGAGAGCATGTGTTACAATTGAATAGTGTGGTTTATAAACAATGCTGAACTAACACCACTAAAAGCAGAAGCCCTTTACCCCAGAGGAGCTGCAGCTTTGGTGGTAGCTGGGGGGGTTCCTCAGATGGTCTTGAGACTGTGCCTGACCCATCCCAGAAGTGCTGCCTCGAAGGATGAGACAGTGTTTCTCAAATCTCCATCTGCATTTGACTCTGTGCCTTTGGAGATGGTGTGGGAAGGTAACTAATGCATGTTAAATCTGTGCACACTTGTAGGCTTTTGGCTGATGTTGTGAAACTCTTTTCACTAGGACAGTGAATAACCAAGGATGTCTGTGGCTTTATACCGCCACAGCTGCACTCCTGTTTGCATCACGGAGCCAGAGGAGAGCTCTGTGCTTCTGCCATTGCATCCCTGATCCCTAATCCCAGCTCGTCTGAGCTTTACCTGCAGCTCAACACTTTTCCCTGACGGCGTTCATCTGTTGCATAGCTGTCAAAGCAGCTGTACCCTTCAGAGAAGCAATTAACTGCAGCAATGTATTTGTGTTTAGTGTTTAGCTACTATATGTTGAAGAGCAGTTCTCTTGTGCTGTGATTTTTTGGGTGGTTAGCTGTACTGCGTGCCCTGAAATTTAGCACAGCAGGGTTGTTTCAGACAGGCAGGGGAGGGGTAATCTTAACCGATGCCACTTAGCAGCCCACTGTCTAGGATCTGCACATCTTGGTGTTTGTGTCTCAGTGTAGGCGAAATATTGGCAGTTTATGAATGGACTGAATAGACCAAAGAGCTTTCATCAGGAAAGTAACTGGTTTGGAGCAGATGCATAACAAGAAAATACATGGCCTCACTGGAGGAACAGGTACAGCAAGTTCAAGGATGTGCTAATGAGTATGTGGGTAATGAACAAAGTTCTGCTATCTCTGAAGCCAATGGAAAACATTCATTGACCTCATTGGGGCCAGGATATTGCCCATGGTCTTTGCTTAGCATTGAAGATAAGCTTTGTCATTCAAAAAAGAAAGAAAGAAAAAAAAAGAGATAAAGAGAAGCTTACAAGATTGGTGGACTACAGATTTCTTCTGCTTTTTTCTCTATATCTGCTTGTAAACTTTTTGATGTCTTTGTAATTATGCTTTATTTCAACATTTTCCAGTATTTCAAATGTCACTGTTTTTATAATAAAAAATGAAAACTTTTGTCCAAAGCCCAACACTCATGAGCTGTTTTATTTAATTCGTATGTATGTGAGTAAGAGCATGTGTTTTTGGCTAGAACCATTCAATTTTCAAGCTTTTCCAAGGTACTATAAATTTTTTCAAGGGATTCCCTTCCTCTGAACTCTTCTATGTTTAGGAAATCCTTGTGACATTCTTTTGTTGTTGGGATGAAAGAAAAATCCAGACTTATAACACTGACAAGCTGGCTGAGGTGCTGATGACAAGCAGCAGCAAATTATATTACTATTTTTCTGTCAAATTCTTCAGTACCCCTCTTGCTGACTTCAGTGGTGTCTTGAGACCTGCATTTTTCTTCTGGCTCCACTGTTTCACCTCTGGGAAGTCATCACAGTAAGACAGATGGGCTCAACAGTTTACAGCAGCACATTATTTAATACTACACTCTAATGTAGGAAAAGAAATTACACTTTTTCAACTAAATATTCTTGATCGTAGGCTTTCCTAAATAATTGAAAAGCACCTTTCAGGGCAAATTGGGTGGCAATGCTTGTGTGATTCATCTGTTTTGTCAGCATTTAGGAAAGGGTATGTTAGGTGCTGCTCGTTTGATATGGCTTGGGCAGTGCCTGGAGCTTTCCTATACCACGTCCCCCAGCAGTGCTGGGCCTGCTGCACAGGCTCCCAGGGATGCAAAAGTGTCCTTCAGTGAGAGAACTGAATTTACAAAAACAACCAAACCAAAACACAAAGCTCTAAGCAACTCTGTCAACTTCCATTTTTTCACTTCCCAGTTGTCAGAGGCTGAAAAACCATCAAGAGCTTATTAAATGGTCTCTGCAGATGCTTCGAAAATCAGACTTTCGAGTTCCCTAAGAAACTCCCCTTCATCACTACATGTTCAGGTTATTCTCTGGTTTCTGTGCTTTTAAAACAGAGGCCGTACAGATCATCAGCCTGCTCTGCTGCTCCTGGCTCCGGGAGGGTTAAATGAATGTGCTGGATGTGCGCATTCTCCCAGTCTCTGATCTTTGCTAGCTGGAGACTATTGTAAATCCTCAGACAGAAGATTCAACATCTCCTCAACACGCTGAAGCATTGCTTGAGCTGTAACTGAATGTTATCCCTTAGAAGAGTAAATCAAGAGTAGCTCTCTCTGGTCATTCAATAACCCAGTGTAGTCTAATTGCCAGTTCATGGGCCAGGTCCAGCTGGCACCCCCTGCCTTTTCCCTAAGCAATTTATTAGCTACTTGAGAGGCACTTGCCTTAGGAACAGCCAAAAGCTCTCCCCATGTCTGCAAATGGCCCAGTGGCTGGAAATCAAGCCTCTGGTGCAGCCACAGTGTGGGAGGTGGGATGAAGTGTGGCTGGCAAACATCTATAATCTGGTTAGGGGCAAGCAATTAATTGTTACAGCAGCAGCTGTAAATGATGAAATACACGACTTTAAGTTTCCACTTTCTCTTAAACTCAGACTGCTCTATTTTTGTAATGATGCTCTTTCTTGTGGGCAGCCTCAAAGGTGGAAGATTGGCTATTTCTCTAATAATAGAGCCCTATCCATACGTGATGAATCCATAGTATCACAGACAAGATGTGGCTGATTATGTAACTGACGAACTCCTGACCTACAAAGTTGTGTTTACTTGCAGGCAGACAGCAGTATGCAGAGGCTGAAGTTTTGCTTCATACTCAAACCATGGTGTAACACCACCAGGGTTAAGACAGGCAACCGCAGAGAGGAATTTGGCCTGCTGTTCCATAATTATCCATAACTGATCATTGTAATTGTCTATAATTATCAAGGTCCCACCCAATGTGCAGATCAGTGGCACAGCCAACATGTGCACAAGCTCACTAGCAGGCAGACATGCTAATTGCCTGGCAGGAAATAATTTCTTTACTATGCTTACAACATGGGCCAACTCTGTAACACTTAGTATTTTCTAAGGGTAGCTGGATGTTGTGAGAGAGCATTTTCAAGTCATGGGCCACAAAAATCAGATACAGGAAACCTTGTCCTTCTTTGATTGTACTGAACCAGACCCAGGGATCTTTTCAAGGTAAAATGAACTTTCCAGTATGTGCCATCCCTGATATTCAGCCCTGCAGATGTTCCTGCAAAGGAAAAGTCCCCCTCTACTGACTGAGCAGACACTGTAATGCATTGATCTCAGAAACAACTCCTTGTGTCTTCTGGGGAAAAGGCCACTGTAAGAGTAATTGACCCCTGTGTCATCCCACCAAGAGAATATCAGCAATTTGGTAAACATTATTTTCTATCAAACTTTGATTTCTCTTTGCATGCATGATTTTCCTTTGGTGGTGGTTCTGTGCAGTGCACGTTACAGGGACACACGATAAATGGCTTTGTGGAGCTCTTGTGGCAGCAACAGCCGCCTGCCAGTGTTCCTCCTGGAAACCTGCTGGCGTCCCGAACTGCAAACCCAGTCACGGAGCCAATGTGTAAAGAAATAACAACCACTAAAAGGTAACTTCCTGCTTCCCTGAGAAGGTAGTGTTCAGGTCCTCAGGCTCCTCCTGTTCACCCTGCCAAGATTCATGGAGGGGCAAGTCCGGGCTGAGGGCTGGAAGGGGGAGGCTGGTAGTGAGTACAGGAGATTTTCCATTTCCAGTGCTCACTGTTGTTCATGTGAAAGCACTGAGATATCTGAAATTGCAAGTACCATTTTAGATCATGTTATTTTTAGACATTTTCATAGCTCCTCAGCTGTGTGGAGGCTGCTATAAATGAACCACAGCTCTTTTAGTTTAGCAGATTTTGATTCTCTAAATGAAGATAAGAATTTTTATTCAGTGTTTGAGATTTAGAAAATCTGAGCATACAGCGAGTAACCCAGAAACACAGTCCTGGGCTTAGAGAAATTTTATATCATGCTGTCATATTTTAGCTTATTTTCTAACTCTGACTTTCTGATCCATCTGTTATGAGTTTAAAAGGCTTGCAACTGAGTTAAACTGACTCATACTGGTAAAAGATAATTCATATTGTTAACGGCAACCAACTAGAACAAATAGTACAGAAGCTTGGAACATTACATTAGGAATCCCAAAATGAAGTTGATTAATTCAGTAAACAAGAGTAAAATTCAATAATCACAAAACTCATTGTGATACATTCTTATTACTTTCTTGCCCCTTTTACAAGAAACCATTGATCCTCCAAATTAGATTGTTTTCCTATGAAATTCATCTTGAAGGAAAATGATGATAAAATTTGTTAATGCTGACTTCAGGATATCTATGATTTTGCTGTATGAGTCACCAACAGGAAAGTTTCCCCCTGACTAATTTATATGAGGGATTTTTTCCCCCTCATTGATATGTTAATGCTTTGCTTTTACTCTAGTACATTCTTGTTTTTTTTAAGGAAGCAAAAAGTCAATCCACGCTTTCAGCCTGGGTATTTTTCACACCTTCTGCACCAGCTCTATGGATTTTTCTAAATTCTGTTATGGGGATACAGTGTTATACATCGCAGTTTCCATGTAAATATATTACTTTCTCTGTGATGTTGAAAAACTTTGGTTTTTTTAATCTAAAAATGTTTGTTCAGCATGGAAAATAACCGAGTCTGAGGAGCTAACTAACCTTTTCTCTGTTTTGTTTTGTTTTAGAATGCAGAGTAGCAGGCACATGCATAAAGTTATAGGAAAAAAAAATAGCAGTACCTTGTTTCTGCCTTCATACTCAAGTGCCTTCCATTTGGGATGGAGGAGCTCCAACATGTGCTGCACTGCACCTTTTATTGCCTGGCAAAGAAGCCAATGGACAAGAGACTTCCTTGATGTTCCAAGAACTTTGACTGACCTTTAGCAGTGTTGGTCAGATCAGTTCATCTCACTGTGCCTTAGTTTCTCAACCCCAATCAGGACAATATTTTCATTATAAAGTGATATGAACTCTGCCCGAGGTTATATATGATTATCACTTCAGAGTCTGTAGGTTTCCCTTCACACAACAGAGTAAATGCTGAAGCAGAACAGCACCTTATTCTTCAAAATATTGCCATCCTGGCAATAGTTCAGTATGTGGTTACAGCATTAAACCACCATTTTCTAGCCAAGGATAGACTGAAGAATGGCAGAAAAGGGAAAAACTATGGTATTACAAAAATTAGCAGAAAATAGTCTTAGTGCTGCATTGTTTTGACATCTTGCAAGTATTGGACTCTAAATTTTTTAAGAAGTTGAAGCCTGGTCTCTAATTTACCTGATCCTAACTGTTTTGCTGTCACCGTATTAAAATATGATTATCCCAAACTAATTTGTGTTTGGTAAAACATTGCCAGGCCCCCTCAAGACAGAAGTGCAAATCTCCTGTCTAGACATGGGTTTTGAAAGCCCTGACTAGTCTGGCTAATGAGGAACACCGTGATATCAAGCCCTCCCTACCTGCTGAGAGGGAAGGAGTTAAAATGTCATGCTGGTAAAGGAATCCCAGTCATTCTTTTGCAGCTGCTTCTGACTTGCAGATCTGTGTAGGGCTTCCTGCTCTTACTGTTGTGGATGCTTTGGTCCTGCATGTCACGGTCTTTTTGCTATTCGTGAGGAAGTTTTATCACTAGTACTCGCTGTCTCTCTCAGATTTTGCTCTGCCTGTCATGACTGTAAGCCAAGCCTCTCAGAGTTTTTAATATATTTAGCCTCACAAATCCTCTTTGAACTAGCAAAAACGAGAGAATTAAGGCTCAGCGAGAAGGAAGTGTCTTGCCTGAGGTCATCTGGGCTGCCTGTGGCATAGAAGAACTGGAATCTTTCACAGAGGGTAGGACTAAAATCATTAACCTATTATCTCTTCCCTTAAGTACAAGAAACAATGCAATCACTCTCAAAATACTCTTTAAATCNTTTTTTTTTTTTCTGAAGAGAGGAGAAAGTGGAGAGCTTTTTTTTATGCAAATTCAATAGTACCACACCAGCCTACCCTGCTGTGGAAAGCTTCTTTGTGATGTTAAATAAGATTCACATTATTCTTCCCAGTATCTTTGTTGTTTGCAGAGTATAACAAGCAGTGAAGCTCAAAGGAATCGCATCAATTTTTATTCTGAGTCTGGCTGACAAAGATATGAACACTTAATTAAGATTTCTTTCATCTCATGAAAATAGCCCTGAAAATCTGAGCCTGACACGAGAGCTTGATCTTAGCGAAGGCAAAGTGTCCAACTGCAAGATCTTAGCTGGAACACTTGCCCTCACAAATCATTTGAGCTGAGAGTGGGATCTAGGTGTTTCCAAGCGGCTGTCCAAACTTTGAGGGAGGGGCTCCTGCTTTCATTTCTGACTCATTCTGGTCCTGTGAATTCCTGTTTCACACAGGGACAGACCAACAGGAAGGAGAATCTCTCAGCTCCGCAGGACAATGTAATCAATTCAGGCAGGCGTGCAGCAGGAATAGTTGGCTTAGCCTTCCCAAAGTGTCATCTGTGAGAAAACCGATTTTTTAAATGACTGATTACAATAAAATGCACATTCTTTTTTCTATTTTTTTTTACATGGACGCATGTATATTGATTAAAATTAGTCCATTCTTGCTACATTAAATCAAGAGTGTTGATAATTAGGCATCTGTGCACAGGGCTGAGAACACTAGGAGCACTACAGAAACAAACAATAGTTTATAACAGGATCATTACAGCCATCTTAGCAGCACTTACAACATGTTTATTCAAAAATGAAATATGCCTTAAGGAAGAAAAACACCAACTGTGGAACTCTGGGGATATAAAATAAAAAGGTAACTTTTAAAGCCCTTAAGTAAATAATTTCAAACAACTCCGCAACAGCTCACATTAAAAATAGACTAAGCAGCTAAAACAATAAAATGTGTTAATTGTACAATCTGGAATGTATCAAAAGGACACTGTCACCCTCATTACCTTCTCATTGTTCAAAGTGAAAAAACTCAGTATTAATACTGACATACGTCTTGGTGTATATATGTACAGCAAATATTTATGGTTCTGTGAGTGTCTCAGATTGTACACTGCCAAGAAGGAAATACTTGCAGCTGCAAGGAGAAGGTTAAAATAAACTGTGTGCATTTCTGCATCAACAGCTCAGGTCTCCAGAAACCATGGGGTCACGGGAAGTTTATAGGTCCTGCTCCATGTGGGAACAGGAGACTGTGTCTAAGTGGTGGTGAAACTTATACACATATGAAGACAGCACTTGGATTTACACGTTATTTCTAATTAATGTATTAAAAAGTGCAGCACCCACAGGTTTTGGTGGAACTAATGAAGCATTTCCATTACCCACTCACTCACAGGGGCTTGAGTGGGGCTTGGAGTCACCAACAAAGTAAAGCACTTCTGTGGACTAAATTTCACCTCTTCTGTTTTCCCTCTGATGGCATATCCTCTTAGCATGTAACACAATATTATTCTTTAATCCAAGGAATTAACTCAAAAGAACTGGGCAACAGTTCATGTGAACTAAACCTTCTGCAGCACTTGGGTGAGTTTCAGCAAAAGCCGGGGGATGTTGGCAGTACCCCAAAGCAGGCCTCTTCAGGCTCTGCCCAGGTGTCGTGGTTTAGGAATGGTACTCCTCAATTCAGGACCCCCACTGAGACTTTCCAAAACCACACGCTGCTCTCTCTCACTCCCCCTTCCTCTCCTCTTTCCCACTGCGGTGGGGTGGAGTTGAGAACTGGAGGCACAACAACATACTGGAAACATCAGTGGGATAAGAAACCGCACCCCCCCCACAACAGACAGTACCAGTCAGCTCCCTCCTCCATGTTTTCTCCACAGGAAGAAACCCCTTTTCCCTCTGCTCCTGGCAATGACCAATGATGTGAGGTGGGACAGAATAACCTCCACATCCCAGCCATGCTCCCTCTTGGCTCCTACAAAAATTAACCCTGCCCTAGCTGGAACCAGGACATCAGGAGTCATTACTACTTTGGAATTAAGGGTTGTCCATAATCACAAAACCAATTAGGTTGGAAAAGACCTCTGAGATCACCGAACCCAACCCATGACCTAACACCATGTCGACCAGATCATGGCATTAAGTGCCATGACCAGTCTTTCTTTAAACACCTCCAGGGATAGTGACTTCTGTTCCAATATCTGATCACCCTTTCAGTGAAGAAATTCTCATGCTGTCACCACTTGCCTGGGAGAAGAGGCCGACTCCCACCTAGCTACAACCTCCTTTTAGGGAGTTGTAGAGAGTGATAATATTTTCTCTGAGCCTTCTTTTCTCCAGGCAAAACACCCGCAGCCGCTCCTCATCAGACCTCCTCAGCTCCACCAGCTCTGTTGCCCTTCTCTGGACACTCTCTAGAACTTCAGTGTTCCTCCTGAACTGATGGGCTCGGAACAGGCCGCAGGGCTCGGAACAGGCCGCAGGACTCGAGCCGCCCCTCACCCGGGCAAAGTACAGGGGAACGTCTCTAGACAACCCAGATTTCCCCATAGGGTTTCGCTTCCTCCCCGGCTGCCAAGTTCCGGCTCCTCAAACCCCTGGCGCGCTGCTCCCCGTGCACCAGGCGAGCAGGGCACGACATTTCCCCGCCAACCCCGCCCAAGAGCCGACAGCAGCGGCATCCGAAGCCCAACATGGCGGTATAGGCACCACCCCCGCCTCAGGTGCAGCCCCCGCCGCCGCAGGTGAACGCGGGGCGTCAGCCCCAGTGCTGTTGCGATTGGTCCGCGGTGCTGTCAATCACCCGTCGCCGCGGCAACAGAGGCCCGCCCCGCGGCACTCTCCCGGTGGTTGATTGGTCAGCGCGGCGGTGACGCGGCCGCCGGGGGTTTTACGGCCCTCGGTGTCGGGAGCTGCCTGGAGAGGGCGGGTGGTGGGTCTGGCGGTTGGAGCTGCGTGCTGCCGCCATGACGTTCAAGCGGAGTCGTGACCGCTTCTACAGCACTCGTTGCTGCGGCTGCTGCCATGTGCGCACCGGCACCATCATCCTGGGCACCTGGTACATGGTGAGAGGCGGGGGCGGCCAGCGGCTGGAGGGGCGGCGGTGGGGGTCGTGCTCCGCGCGCGTGCGCGGGGGTTCGGTGGGGCGGGGGAGCCGCTCCCGCGCGGCCGCTCTGAGGGACCATGGGCGTCCCGCTCCCCTCGCCCGTAGAGTTGTTCCTTTTCCCAAGGGGCCGCGGGTCCCGCCCCCTTCGCCCGGGAAGTTGTTCCCTTCCCTGAGGCGATCGGGGGAAGTTGCACGAGGGGATGTCCTGGGGTCACCCGCCGGGGCTCGGGTTCCTCTTCTTTCCCGGGGTCTCCTTCGGGCTAACCAAGCTCTGCTGTCCCTCGGCAGCCTCCCTTGTGTGGTTGGGAAAAGAAAGTGAAGAGAAAGTTCAGAGCGTTTTGATCTGTATCTCAGAGAGACTGTGTTACTCTTCTCTTTTTTGGTTTGGAGGGATTGAGACTTTTATACGGTATTGAGCGTGTCCTTGGTAAGGGAGGAGAGTTGGGGGAGACTGGAATTTGGGGTATATTATAGGAGACTAAGATGGGGTACCCGTGAGTGGTGTGTAACCTCTGAGTGGAGGATGAGTGTCTCCAGGATGAGCAAGAGCTTTGTGGCAGGAGAAGTTCCTGGTTATTCCATACCGTGTTCTCAGCATAGTGATTAAAGAGCAATGAAAACAAATTTGGCTCCCAAAACGCCTCTTTTTTTCTGACTGGTAAGTGCTTTCTCTCCGAGGAAGAGCTGTGATAGTGGAGATGAAATATTAGAGATAAAATTCTGAACTAGGGCAAAATAGAAATGTGAGAACAGTACCAACAGGTTAAAGGCCTGGAGCCCTAACTTGCCTTGCTTCCCTTAAAGGGGACCTGAGCTCTCCTTTATTGAAGTAATTTCCTCATCTTTCCTTACCCTTACCCTTGTGGGCAGTAAAAATGAGAGACTAGTTTACAAAAGTTGCATCATAGCTATTCTGTTCTCCTGAAGCTGTACTCAAAGCCTGTATTCTCCTTTACCTTTCTCCAGATTGTAAGAAACAAAGAATGCTGAATTTTTGTGTTGATATGAAGCAGCCATGCACAGAAACTGCTTTTAGAGGCATGGGGATTTGACTTTGGAGAGTTTATGGTTTATTTTCAACGGGTATGGGGAGATCCTGTATTTTTATGCATCTTGGTCCCTCAACTGGCAAAAAAAAATGTACAGGCAAACAAAGTGGCTGGAGAGAGAGGACCTGAGGAAAAGGCAAGGTAGGGGGTTGAAAATGTAACAAAACTTTAGGGAAAAGGTATTTCTTTTTCAAAACTAAATTGGACAAAAGTCCTGGTGTTAATTAAGTTTTATTATTAGTTCATTTAAAATGGAAAAGGTCCATTGTCGTATTGAGAATCAAACTTTTTTGGAAACCTGCAAACCACCCTGTGCTGATGGATGGAGTTCAAGAATATTCTTCTGGTACCTCATGTAAAAGCACAAATCGTTAAGAGCACGGGGAACAGCAGGCTTTGGTACAGAACAAAAGCACCTCGCTGCAATTCCTGTTGGCGGGAGTGTCTGTAAACCCAGGAGCTTGCTGGGGCGGAGGGCAGGAGGATGTTTCCGTGGCCACAGACCTGATAGCACTTCCAGCTTCTACTTCTCTCTTGCTGTGCTTATGTTTCCTCTTGTTGCCTGGACGCGGCACCTCTTTCTTCTTTCTGAATGGGTGCTGGGGCCGGTGAAAGCTGCGCCGGGCAGCCGTGAGGCTGCGGCTCCCGGGGCGGAGTGCGGCTTTGATCTCGTGTAACCGCGGCGACTCGCTCTGCTCGGGGGAAAAGTAGAGTTGAGGTCAAGGTAGCAGGGGGCATGCAAAGTGCTTCATAGGTGGGGTTTTTAATTAAAAAAAACCCCTGTATATCGGACAGGGTATCGAGCACTTTGTTAAGCTGTGCATTGAATATTTTTATCCAGTTCTGAGCTGTCACCTGGGAAAGGGTGAGAACTTTTAAGTCTGGCAACTGCTGGCTGTTAGATCTGAAATAAGGTGAATACATGAAGCTTTAGATGGTGTTGCCTAGTGCTTTAAATCAGAATTCAACTATAAAATATACTTTTTCGAAGGTAAAATACAGTTTGGACAGTGAAAGTTAAATTTATTTGTCTGCTGCCAAGCTTTAAAAAAAATGGCCCAGAATATGTCAGGTTGTTTAGATGTGTTAATTAATGCACCATTTAAGTATAGGTCTAACTTAGTCTTTCAGGTTCTTGTGAGAAGTATTTCTAAATCAATTAAATAATCTCTGCGTGTAAGTTATGGTTGGACAAATGGCAGTAACTTTCTGTCTAGGGTGGTGTTTTTTGGCTTGTGAGTTTGGTGGGGTTCTTTGTTTGTATTTTGTGTGTTTTGGTTTTGTTGGGATTTTTTTTGAAGGACATAGCTTTTTGGAGGGGGAGAATGTTTAGTTCAAGAATAGCTTTATGTTACTGAAAATCTTGCTATTTACTACATAAACTGTGTTCTCGTGCAGTGCAGTCCTGAAGGAATTTGCTATCAAACTTAAAATGGAGTCTCATAGCAATCTACTCCAGATGTTTTAGTAAGATAAGACTTCTGTCTACTTAATACATGTGTTATTCTTATGTAACCATTTCTTTAGGCTTTTTTCTATTCCTTGTATTTTTGTGTACTCTTAAATAATGCATGTAATTAACTTTTCTCCTCGCTAGAACAGTTTTATCACTGTCCTTGTTGTGTGCTTCTGCTAGTCCAGAGAGAACGAGGAATACCTTCTAAAATGTCTGCTGCTGATGCTGTGTGATCAAAGTGTGTCTTAAGCACAGTTCTGTCCGTGTGCTGCTGCTGTTTGTGATCAGTAAATGAAAGTATTTGCCAAAAGACGAGTTAAGAACACTTCTGGCAGAATTGTACTTGAATTCCAGGACTGATAAAGCTTGGTTAGCTCTACAACACCCACTGCTGTTCTGTGTAGGAAGGAAAAAGAAACCTCCTGTTCCTCTCTCCATAATTGCAGTCGTGTTGCTTTGAAGTTTGTTTCTTCCTGTAGACTTTCATACTGGGCACTGTGCTTTCCAGAAACCGGAAGCACGAACGCTGCACTGGCAAAAACGGGATCAGAGTTCAGTAAACAGTGTAAAAGCCGATAGCATTGTTTTGGAGGGAGGGGCTGCTGCGTTCTGGCAGCAAACTCCAGCGCTGGAGTCAGTGATGCAATTGCTGCTGGTTAGCAGGAGCGTCAGGGGGATCTCAGGAATCGTTTGTTCATTGAACAAGATTGATAGAAATGAGCCAATATAACTGGTCTCAGTCTAATGCTGGTAGTGCTAGAGGCTCTGAAGTACCCTATTTAAAATTACTGTTCTTTGGTTTTTATTATTTCAATATAATAATAAACCAAAGCAAATCATATCCTCCGTCTTGGGTTTGTTTCTTTTTTTTCCTTTGGGATCATGTCGAAGGAAAAAATACTGGAAAAGTGAAAGGAAAATGAATGTAGTAGTGCAAGGCAATTTCCCTCTTTCCCCTTATAAAAGGATATAAGCAGATTCTAAGTAGGAATTTTTGGTTTTGCCCAAGTCACTCAGAGTGCTTGGGGAAAACTACATGTTCGGGGCTCCAGAGAGATGAAGCACTTACATGATGAGGCATTAAGTGTATACCATGGACATAAAACTCACTAATTAAAAAGCTAATGCTTGTTAATAGTTCCACAGTCTTTTGAGTTTTAATCATATGGGGAGCTAATATTTCTCTTACCAGTGTGTAATAAATGCTGAGTTCTACTTGAGAATTTGAAATTTCCCCTATTTGAATTTTGATACAAGCTACACCAAACTGTTAAACTTAGCTATCCCAAATATAAAAATGTAAAATATACCCCTTAAACTCCTACGAAACAAAGTTAAGGTTATTTTCATCCTAATGGAATCATTTTTTGAATAAGAACTTGAATATGCATTTTGCAAATTTTTTTTTGTTACTGTTTTTGATTTCCTAGCAAAAAAGACCAGGATGAGGCCTCTCAGATTTCTGAGGTGTTATGTTAGACTGCTGCAGTATCCACTGAGTGCTGTCTTGTCAGGTTTGGGGGTTTTTTTGAGTGGTTTTTTTTGAGGGGGAGATGGTCATGGGTTTAATGCTCATATTACACTGAGGCATACATGAATTATGTTTTTCTACCTTCTCCATGTAGACATTTGTGAACATACATTTGATTTGCAGTGAGGATATACTTAAAAGCTCTACGACGATCTGTGGTCTGAACCATATTCTTGCTGCCTGTTGTGTTGATTATTTTGAAACAAGCCTTATGGTCTTGCTGTTATCAAACTTCTGGGAAGGAATGGAAGTAGTTAAAATAGAGGCTCTGGCTCTGTAGCTCTTAACTGAAATACATATGTTAAATGTGATGAATTGCTCAGTGTTGTGATGGATTCATAAACAGCAGTAGTGGAGTGCTGGAAACCCTGAGGTGTTAATTGGCAGAGGTTTAGGTTTGTTGTTTGTTTTTGTTTAGATTTGTTTTGGTTTGTTACTATTTTTATTCAGTCTCATTGATTCTAATAGATTGGATTTTTAATTACTGTTTTCTGTTTTACTTGCATACCATTTCAGGTTGAGAAAATAAGCCTTTAATACTTGGAACTACATTCAATAACTAGTGGAATTACTAAGGACTTTGGTATGCTGAATTAGGACCACAGATAGGATGAAAATGTAAAAAAAAGTGACAGGGAATTACAGTCTCAAAATTCAGAGGCATTGAAGTTCTTCAGTACTTCTACAGTAATTCAAGTGCTGCTTGCTCTTTATCCTGAGGCAGATAGCCTATCACGGCAGTCAAACTCATGACTGTGTATAAACGATAAATGATTTAGCTGCAATTGAACATGTCCTTTTGTGCTTTACAAAGTAGAGATCAATGTTTCAGCTGCCAGAGACCTAAACCTTGACAGGGGCTTTTTGAAACAAGTATGGTACAGAAAGGTATTTTCCAATACTCCCAGTTCACTCACAGAGAGGAGGAAATAGAAGGGTTGGAAATGCACTGGGAGCAGAAGGCTGGAGTACAGAAGGATGAACCAGGTCGGGGATAAGTGTTCTATACGTGTGACCAATGGCGAAGCAAAATAAGATTTAAAGACAAGAGGCAGGTGAGCAACTTGACAGCTTGCCCTGTAAGAAGTGTCCTGTGAGAGTGAAAATCTGTGCGTTTTGAGGCTAAAGATATTGGTGGTTAAACAGTTCTTCTCTGCTAGCTGTTTTGGCTACTGTGTTTTATTTTCCAAGGCATAAAATGCCTTATAAAAATACAAGTGGCTCAAAACAGCTGGAAATTCTAGTAAGTTTGTGTAATACATGATGAGATGATTGCATTTCTACAAAGTGACCAACTTTGATTCTGCTAAAGGGTTCTTTTTAGCAGAAAGTGCAAGCAAGCTTATCACCATGTGTCTCTAAACCCCTAGGGAAAAAAGAAAAACTAGAAAAAACCAATAAAAACAGTGAGGGGAAAACAGTTACAGGAACTGTGAGTCCCAGTATTCTCAAAAGGTTCAAAATGGTTTTTTTCCTTACTGAAGTCTTCAGTAATTGTACATAGCCTTGCCACCATCATTGACTCCTGGAACCATGCCAGTAGAAGAAGAAATACCTGGCAAATACTCTTTAAGTTGTGAGAGACTGCAGACTATTTTTTTTTTTTCTTTTGAGGCTAATTGGAAGGGATCCTGCTAGTGGTGGTGACAGTACTGAATACTGATTGGAAAATGTCTGCAGCTCGAAAATACCATCATGAGTTTTTTGTGTTATGCAACCTTTGGCATGTGTCTCCAGATATTAGTAACAGAAACTGTCCCTGTAAACCTTGAATGTGTTATAAATGCTGTCAAGGCAGTTTTGCAGAGGCTTAAGCTACTTTCGACTCTTTGAGCTCTTACTGAAGACAGTTCTGGTGTGCACCAAAATGAGGCAACAGAAGGAGTCTTAAGTGGCAGTGTTAGGGAGCAGAAGGACTGGTGAGCACACAGGCCGTGCTGAATGCATATGCATTTTGGGGGTTGATCTTTGTGTGAAACTTTCTAACTTCCCCTGTGCTTGTGTGGACCCTTCTGATACAGGCTGATGAAGTTTTAATAAGTGATCTGGGAAGTAGAGGGAGATGTTCTCTCTATCTTACTGAAGCTGCAACATGGCAGGAACCCAGTACTTTATTTGTGTGTTAAATTAACTCAATTTGTTGTAGAAAGCAGAAATTCTTTCCAAATGTTCCTCATTCTGTACCTTTACCTTCTTGACCTTTTCTAACTGTTTCCAGTTTTCCAGTTCACAAATCTGTACATTCATCAAGCAGTGTCAGCTTAATTATGTAATTTAATCCCTAGGAACCTTACCATCCTCTCAATTTGCAAAGTTCTTTAGTTGTGATTCATTGAACCTAGCAAGTGCTCCATGCTCTTTAGGTTATTTTGGTAGTGGTTTAACTAAATCAGCTTGAAATTTAACTGTAAGTTGAGCTCTTTTTTTTTCTTCCACATACAGGCAAAGGGAAGAGTTTATTTTTAACTGAAATAAAGGCTTATTAGTGGTCATTAAAAAGATTTTAGCTGTTGCATTGTAATTAACCTTGAGGTAACTGTGATCTCTCTCAGGTGGTGAACTTGCTGATGGGCATCTTGTTGACAGTAGAAGTGACTCATCCAAATATGGTGCCAACTGTTGATATCCAGTATGAAGTCATTGGAAATTACTATGCTTCCGAGAGAATGGCTGGTAGGTCTAGAACTCTGCTGGCTGATTGGAATGGAAAGCATGCAGTGTCATGGATTTGTCTTAACACTAGGGTATAATACATGCATACACCTTTTAAATATGGTTATCTTGTTTTCTGAATTTCTCTTTAATTTTTCTGGGATTGAATTCTTCTACAAGAATAAAAAGAAAACTTTATGGACTATTTTAACTTCATATTATGCCCAAGCATCTTAAGCGATGAGATTTATTTGCCTTCTTTTGCTTCAAGTGTTGAAGTATATGTGGGACATCTGATTCACTTTCTCCACAAATATTAACTATCTTTGCTGTCTCAGTAAAAAAAGGTTAAAGACTCTTTTTCAGAATTTTTGGTTGTCTTCATAGATCAGGAAATACCTTAGAGCTACTGCGTATGAATTTACTAAGAAGAAAACCATGATAACTTTTGAAGAAAAGTGGAAGAACTGGAATGCCAAGTACTTGAATAAAACCAAAGTGTTTCTCTAAGTTTCACCTGCAGAATAAATGAAAGAGAAGGCACCATGAGCAGAATTAAGCCTACTTTTCACTCTGTTATTGAGTGTATGATGTGTACAAGTGTAATTGGTGTCAAGCTTTTTAACTATCGTATCTGTAAACTTGTGCATATGCTTTGCTTCTCTTGGTTTTAAATGTGCAGAAATTTGTTTAGTGTGGCACTTCTAATCTACCTCAGTCTGTTGTATTACATGAAAATTTAGGGAGGGTCAGATTCAGCAAAGACAAACAGCACAGCACCGGGTTTTGAGCATTTTGGGTTAATTGTTCATGACCTGAATTGAGGATCTGTCAGTTCTGACCTGTGACCGTAACTCACATTTATTAGTAATGAGATAAGAGTGGGAGCAAGGACCAAATTCTTCATGAGGCTAAGATATTAAGTAAAATCACAGCAGATGTCTGTAAAATGTCATATGATCTGTAACAGCTGTTGGTATACTTGGTAGCCTTAAACTTATATGAGTGAAAGATGCTTCTGAAGCTGAAGGTGCTGTCTTCACTCTTTAGTGTAAAATCTATTGCATGCTTTTGACTTAAAAATTCTTATTCCTTATGTCGGGATCTGGGCTAGAGGGTTTTGTGTGCATGAAAGAATATTACAGGTATTTTTGTGCTTGTGGATATTGTGAGTAATAACTCCTCAGATGACAACCAGACTTACTGGTGATTGCTGAGACTTAGGTCTGATCAACACAGTGCATTTCAGACATGGGGTGTGGGGGGCCTCTTTCTTGATGCCATCTCTGTATGTAGATATTATTACCTTGCACTGAATTGGATCTGTAAGTGCTTCCACAGCGTGTCTTTTCAAACTAATTGCAGAGTAGAAGGAATTCTCAGATCATCTTTTTCAAGCAGGGGAACCACAAAATTTTTGCTTTGTTATTGCTAAAAACCATTAATTTACCACATCTGTAGACTATTAAGCTGGTTTCTTTGTGTTTAAAAAAAACAAGTATAACCTAACTTGCGGAAAGCAGTTGTGCCTCTGTCATCAGTAACTGTGATGCACAAGGAGAATCGTTATCATGCGGCTTCCATGGGTGTCCTGGATTTTGCTACAAATTGGTTTCTGTTCAACTGTCTTTTCTTGTAAATAGTGGGATACCGTCCACACAGTGATTTCCTGTTTTCTTTAGTATTACTGAAGGAGCCGTGCTGCTCCCACTGCCAATGACCAAATTACGTAACCAAACCATTTTCAAGTGTAAAGGTTGATACTGTTAGCTTCACTTAAGATTCTGTCCAGTTGTAAAGTTAATCACTCACATACTTTTAGCACTGACACATATTGCAAATCTGCATCATTATGGTGCATTACTGTCAAACTATGTCAAGCTTCTAATTGGTGTTTCTGGGCTTTAGTCAGGCTTTTGATTAAGGCAAATGGATTTTTCCAAATAGTTGT
Source organism: Cnemophilus loriae (assembly GCA_013397755.1). Taxonomy (NCBI): domain Eukaryota; kingdom Metazoa; phylum Chordata; class Aves; order Passeriformes; family Corvidae; genus Cnemophilus; species Cnemophilus loriae. The sequence goes on along the minus strand of VZTF01009633.1, from coordinate 1,155,781 downwards.
AGGTTTTCTTGAACCAGATCTTTTTTTGTTAGGAAAAATCTAAGCTACTCCATTTTGCTGCTGGTAGCTGGCACAGATGAATCAATTGAGAACAGATCATAGTAATGGACAAAGCTTTGGTACCTGTCAGCTGCAGTGTGACAACTCCGGGAAATGACTGATTCTTACTGTTTTCTTTTAATGCAGAAAATGCCTGCGTTCTGTTTGCTATCTCCCTCCTCATGTTCACAATCAGTGCAATGATGGTGTATGGTGCCATTGCTGTAAGTATATTTATAATCCATGGTTTTAAAGTTGCTACTTGATTTTTTTAACTAAATAATTTACAGGCTGCTCCTTTTTTCTATTTCTTCTTAGCATCGTGTAGGCTGGCTGATCCCATTTTTCTGTTACCAACTCTTTGACTTTGTGCTCAGTTGTCTGGTTGCCATCAGCTCTCTAACCTACTTGCCCAGAATCAAGGATTACCTGGATCAGTTGGTAAGTACTCAGCTCAAGTTGATACTTTACATTTGAAATTAAAGTTTGTTTTAATTGGATCAGTGACTGAGCTACAGTTCCCTGCCTGTGCATAAGAAAAAGAAATTCAGCCTGCAGCAGCCATAGGTGGTTATGGGAATGGTAGCTTATCAGAGGTGCAAGAGTCAAAAGTGTCATTGCTTCCTAAAAGGAAAGCCAGGGAGAGTAAGAAAAGAATTGTTATGGGAACTACTGATTTAAACTGTGTTGGCTGCAACTGGACTTAAAAGTGTGTTCCTAACCCTTTAAGCAATGGGGCTCAGTGGCAAATTTGCTACTGCAAATTAAAAATGTGTTGACCCATATTTGGTAGGGAAGGGGAGGAGAAGTGTAGGTAAGGACTGTGGAATTGTAGGTAAGGATTCCCACAGCATTACACATGGAATCTGAGATTCCAAGGTTTCCTTTTTACATTCTATGTGTCTCTTTAAGTTGCAGCAACACTTTCTAAGGAATCTGCAATGGAGTTCTCACTAACATTGCCTGTGTCTTAACTGCAACAAGAGTCAATGCATAGAATGTACTGTCAGCAGGGACCATAAGCTCTGGCTGGCTAGTGTTTTGATCTGTTCAAGTAGATGTTTAAAAACAAGTCCTTTTTAAAACAGGTAAAATGTTAGATTGGTGTTTGAGAGGGACTTTGTAACTGTGGTCAGGGACAGAAAAGAGACAGATTTGCAGAAGCTCTGTTTTGGCTCCTCCAAGTTTGGGGGCAACTTCTTATGCTGCACACCTGTATGTTACAGGTTGGACTGACAGGATGTAATTAACAGTAAGTCATTAAAGAGTTGTAGAGGACCATAAGAACAAATACTGTCCTGCAGCTGCGGAAAAGAATCTTGTGGCTATCTGTATTGGCATGAGACTGATGAAGTGGCTAGGGACACAGACTGTACTGTAGTGATCTTGCAGGGCAGAGGCAGGATAAACACTGTGCTTTGTGGGAGGATAAAGAGGAAACTTGTTAGAAATGGAACTTTTTGTTTCAGGGCAGTAGTTTATGCAAGGGTTTGTTTCATTTGGTGTGAAGTTTGGATGTTTTTCTATCATATTTGACTTCAGTGTTCATTCTTATCTCCTCCCTTTCTCTCCCTTCCCCCCTGTTTTTTTCCACTAGCCGGATTTCCCTTACAAAGATGATCTCCTTTCTTTGGACTCCAGTTGTCTCTTGTTTATTGTTCTGGTGTTCTTTGTTTTATTTATCATTTTAAAGGTAAGTGAAAACTTAATCATGTATCTGTTGCAAAAGTTAATATTTATTAAGATGCTGTCCATCTGAGTTAATTCTCAATGCTGAATTCAGAACCCAGCTGCCTTCTTAATGCTGAGGTAAGAACTTGTTTGAGCACAGTTGTTAGGATGTTCAGTTCTGGTATGACTTAAGTCTAGTATGTTGTATACTGGTGTCTCTAGCTAACTTGTGTGTGTGCAGTGGGGCATGCTTATGCAGCTCTGCCCTTCCTGAGTGAGAAGGAGGAATGCAAAAAAGACTTCATATCATCTTTTTTTGTCTGTGTGGAGATAATTTTAAGATTTGTAATTAGGCTTGTAGTGAAATAATATTGAGTTAATGCATACAAGTTTCTAAACAAAATGTTTAAAATCTCTCACTGTGCCTAACAAACCAGGATGCAAGTTTTGGAAGGAAGATGATGGAATGAGGAAATGTTTAAGTTAATTCAGACCTGCATCTTCCTCACTGCTGAAGGGTGATATTACCAGTTATTTCATTTCTGAAGATCTAAATAATGAGGCATTCATTTGAATTATGAAAAGTCTTGTGTAGACAAAGCATATTAGAGAAATTAATTGATAATATACATTGGCCATGATACTATTCCTTTATTGCATTCAGATTGCATTTAAGAAAAAATGAAATGAAAAATAATTTTACTGATTTTCTATACTTTTTCCAAGAGGAATGTTTAACTGGGGGGAGTGGAAGCCTAATACAGTAGATAACACTTGTGTGTTGGTAGGGAGATTTGGTACCTTTTGTACAACAAAGTGCTAACTTGCCAATGAGAGATTTGGAGAGATTGATGTTACACAAATTGGTAATAAAAAACCCCCTAATACTCATCATACCATGATAATGTTTCCTTCTGCAGCAGTCAGTGTTGACCTGAAGTTCAAGGTTCTTTGCTCTACCTTCTCCCTGTGGCCTCAGTTGTGTGTTTGAGCCCTCTCCTTTACACTAGCGGTTCACTGGAGAAATAGTGCAAATGGGGAGATGAGTGGGCTTGTACTGTTGGCCTCTCCTCCTCCTCCTGGCAGGTTTGGACTGAGATCCGCAGAAGCATAAGCCAGTTGGGGATTAATTTGATTAGCACTGCTGAGGCAGAGAGAGAGATTAGTTGAATGGATCTGTGAATTCTTTTGCTAAAACCTGTGTGGTTCCATCCTCTCTGAGTCACTGTGACAGCAAAGCTGAATGGAGAGCAGCATAGGTATGTGGCCAGGTCTGTGAAATAGCAACCATTCCTCAGATATGTATTGCCTAAGTTGATTTATGCTCCTTTTTATCATAGGAATGTAATCCAACATCTAATTTCTGAATCTGCCAGTGCTTATGAGGTGTTTAAAAAGAGAAATCTCTCTTCTTTCAGGCATATCTAATTAACTGTGTATGGAACTGCTATAAATACATCAGCAACAGAAATTTGCCGGAGATTGCTGTGTACCCTGCTTTTGAAGCTCCTCCACAGGTAAAGCCTCTTTTTGAGATAAAAGGAACCAGTATCATTCATTTTGAAGTAGAAAATCACCACATCCATGTATGTTTCCAAACTTTGTCCAGCTTTCTAAAGAAAGACTGGAAAGATAAAAAATTTTAAAGCAGCTAATTTTGTGGTGAGTTATTTCTTAGCTAAATTCTGACAGTGCCTAAAAGGAGGGTCTTTAGAGAGAAGTCTTTGAATGTTTTTCTTGTAGTAGAGGGAAGCTTTGATTACACCAGTCCAAACCTTCCTTGCTGCTTTGCAAAGTCCAGATGCAGTGGGGTGTGGAATAAATGGCCCAGGGTTAGGCTTAGCAGAGCAGTAAATGCTCCTGCATCTTCTTTGACTTCCTCATTTGCTTACTAGGAATAGCAGTAAATTCTGAACATAACTTTGACTGTAACAGAGCACTAAGTTGCTGATGGGACATGTGTGCTTTTGTTCTTCTTTTTTTTTTTTTTCCTTCATTTGAAATCTGCATTAATCACTTCAAAATGTCTTCTCCTTAGTATGTTCTGCCGACCTATGAAATGGCAGTGAAGATGCCTGAGAAAGAGCCTCCACCTCCCTACATACCTGCCTGAAGCAATTTTTATGTTCATTAACATCTATACCAGCTTCCTGGGGGTTTTGTCTTTTAATCTTGCAAAACTGCTTAAGTAATAGAAATATTCAGGGCTTTAGGAGCAAACTGTTCTGTTTAAAATATGTTTGATATAAACTTACTAAGCAAAACACATCTGAGAGTGATTTCATTTGCTTTAATTTTTGTTCTCCCTAATGCTCTTAAACATTTTATTGCCTTAGGGCCTTACACCTGCAAGAACTTATGCATGTGACTAACTTGTGGCTTTTAATAATACCAGTTGAGCCACTCTGATTGAAGTTAGCTACAATTATAAGTGTCTGCAGGATTGTGCCCTTAATTTATATTAATTTTTTGTAAAGTAGTTCATAAAGACAATCTGATCGTACAGCAAAATGACAGTTTGCCTTTATCCATTTTTTGGAAGGGGAAGGGTTTGAATGTGGTATATATGTGACTTTTTTACTTTGCACTTTTCTCATATGTTATCTTACCTTTTATTGTGGTTTTTTTGGTTATCCTATGTCTTGAAACATAGTATTTTTGAGGAACAAGTGAGGGTGGCACAGGAGTTCTATTACAATGAGCTGGGAATGCAAGAAAAAGAAATAGAAACGTGGAAGATGGTTGCATGCTTCTAATTGTCTATGTATTTTCCTCTTTGTGATAAATGATACTTAAATAAATCTTTTACAAAATGTTTACCAGTAGTGTTGGTTGATCTGTTTGGTGGTGTTTTTAAGTGCTTCAGTGTGCTGCAGACAGTCCAACATACTTAGTTACAGGTTTAGTGGTTGATCCATTCTTCAGCAGAAGTCCTCATGTGGGTGGAGAACACGGATTCTCTCTAACACAACTCTGTGTTAAAGCCTTTGCAGTTCAAGTACTTGGTTGTCTTCCACTTGTCTGATTGGTACTTACACATAAGCTGGGAAAAGGGAATTGTACTGGAGGCTTTGAGCCCTCGGGGAAATCTGATGTCTGGTCAGCTCAGGCATTAAGAGCAGGACAGACACCCAGTAGGACTACAACATTATTTATGTTGGAAAATGTCCAGAGTTGTTGGAGATATGCCATAACTTCAGTCATGTTCTTCTAAAATCAACAAAAAACCAAGCTACAAACAACTTTCTGCTCTGCTTCTTTTGTAGCAAGAGGTGTAAGGAGGTAAAAGAATTTAGTGATTTAGTATGTCTGAAGAAATAAAAACAGCTTTCTGCTTTGGAAGAGAAAAGGGGTCTGGTGTTAAATTCTGGAAAAAGGGATTCACATTGTTACAGCATAGAGTTGGTGAGGTTATTCTTGTATTTTCAGTATGTACCTCTGCACACCTTTAAAAATGCTCAGTTAGGGCTGTGTTATGAGCAGTAGTTTCCCTGTTAACTCAGGTGCCACCTGTGAGAGCACTTTGAACTGTAGCGGTCTCAGACCTTCTCATGCCACTGTTCTGACTGTGCCCTCCCTCCCGGGTACTCAGGGCCCACCCAGTGCTGGTGCGAGCTGTGCTCTGTTTCCAGGTTCTGGGGAGCTGCATTGGATCTGGACTCCCAGACAGACTCCAAACCCAGGGCATCTTTAGATGCTGCCACAGACTGCTTCAGTGTGACTTTGGTGGGAGGGAGGAGGGGGGACAGGAAAGACCACTGTGGTTTCATGTGGCCTAAGAAACACAGCTGAAGCTGTTGGGCAGTTGGGTGCTGCTCAGACGTGGATTCCAGCACACACTCTGCTCTGGATCCCTCTGCAGCCAGGCACTGTGTGTGTGTCTGACCATGAGTGGGCGAAGAGCTCCTGCCAAAGGCTAGCTATTGAGACTGTCCTAGTGGGTGGCTGACCATGTGGGTGAGCAGTATTTGGCAGCAGCAGGCACTGCCTGAAATTTGTCTGGGGTGTGTGTGCATGTGCTCTTGCTCAAAAAGCTGCAGCATTTTCTAAAAGAGAGGAAAGCCACTATCCTCCCCATAGTCCTGTCCTGTGGCTTTCTCCTGCTTGCAGGGTGGTGGTCCCTCTTCCCTGATATTGTTTGCAGCCTTTGGGAATGTGATGGTGGCCTCTTCTATGTGCCTTTGCAGTAGACCTTGCTGAAGTGAGCCAGTGCCTGCCTCATACTCTACAGCTGGGGGTCGGGTGGTTCCTCTTCTAACTCAGGGCTTCCTGTTTCCCTGATGGTGGTGATGGGAGAGTAGATGATCCTGCAGTACAACAGGATACAGATTTGGCAAAGGTGTCTTCTAAAGCCCTGCGCTGGCGATCAGGGTGCCTTTGTGCCCTAAGCCGTGCTTTCCGTTAAAGCTCTCTGCAGCTTCCTGTAGGAACTGGCAGGAGTTCTAGTGCCAGGAACCAGCCAAAATGCCCTTGGCCAGCTTTGGCAACAGAGTAGGCAGTTCCTCGTGCCTCAGTAATCAGACCGGGAGCTTTTTCTCCTATTTGCAAATACTGTCGTGGAGATTGAAATGCAAAATTAGCCTGGACCAAACACTTCTGGTGAAGGAAGAAGAGTGTTTCAGCTCCTCCTGCGCCCAGGTTTGAACCCTGCCCCGGCCCTGCCGCACGTTCCCAACGAGGAGCTCTAATCCTCGCCCCCTTCCCTCTCCCCGTGGCAGAGTGCCTGTCGGGGCGGGGGAGCGAGGGCCGCCGGCCCGCCCTGGGATGGAGGCGGCGGGGGCGGCCGATGCCCCCTGGGTGTCCCGTCCCCCTTCCCCGTCCCGGCAGCTTTAAAGGCGGCGCGGCGGGCGCGGGGCCGGCGGCGGCACCATGGGGCGGGCGCTCGGCATCCTCGGCTGCTGCCTGGCGCNCCGGCAGCCGCGCCCGGGCGGCCCTTCCGCAGGTACCGCACCCGGGGGGACCCGCGGCGCGCCCGCTGCGCTCCGCGCTCCGCTCGCTGCTGCCCCGCTGCCGCTCCGCGCACCGCGCCTCCAAACCCCGCGTAGCTCTTCCCTGCTTGTGCTCGTTGCTCGAAACATTTTTATTTCAGACTCGTGGAAGGACCAGGTTGCTGAAAAACTTTTTTTTCTTCTTAATCTAAAAAGGAGAATTCTTCTACCTACAAACTCTGCACTGGGTCTTCTTTCTTTTCTTTCTTTTTTTTAGGACAAACCTTGCTTGTCTTTTTTTCATGTCTTAAGCTACGCATGCATGCACTAACATTTCTTCATGTTTTCTTAGCTTCCCAAAGGCAAAACTGAGTTACAGGATGCATATAGAATTACATAGAACATACCTGGATGGGATCCCAGATTTATCTGGTCTATTATTCCATCCAAGGGCAAAATCAACTCTGCTGCTGTGCTTCCTAAGGGAATTTGTGCAATTTAAATTTTTCCCTCTATTTTCACTTGAATCGGAGAAAAAAGGTTTTTAATGCCTTGGAAAAAAAAAAGTGCCGTTTTCACCTCTACTTTTAAGATACTTGTGAAGATTTTTTTAAATTTAAGCTGGGACAGAATAATAAAAGTGGACTTGATAGTAGCCACGAGAGGTGTGTCATGTTCCCAAACAGCCCTCAAGGTGTGAATTCAAACTGGACACCTCATACTTTGCTATTTAATGCACTGGTGAGCCAGAATGTCTCTTTTATAGAAATACTCTTGTTTTGGGTTGTCCATTTTTCAGCTGCAAATCCAACCCTGATGGTATAAACTAAGTACAGGGTACCGTCAAGTGTCAGGACATGGTATCAGGACAGGGAGGTGGCATTTTGGTTGCCTGCTGTCACTGTCTTGATTGGTTTTTGTCTTCCTAGAAGTGATGCTTGTCTCTGATCTGAGCTATGGCTTTCCTGTTTCTGTCTAGATTTATATGGCAGTGAGGAGTTTTGGAAATGTTTGTATAAATGTTCATTTTTACATGTAAAATTACTTCAAAGTAATTTCACTTTTCTCTCTGATCTACAAGCCTTAAAACAGGAACAATTTCCAAAAAACTCTTTTTACAACATCATTTGTTTCTTTTTTGCTGTTGGCCTTTATTTCTACTTGTTGTGTGTTTTGGATTGTGATTTACAAACAAGAAATAATTCCTAATTAGCAGTTTATATTGTTACTATCCTAAAAAATATTAGGATCTGTTCCCTATGTGATCTACTCAGATGTTTTGCTATTTTATTTCTTTATCTTATAAAAACTGGAATTCAGGCTTTACAAAAATAAACAGTAAGTACATTTATAAGTAATTGCTCCATCTTTTTGTTGGCTGTTACATGAAAACCACAACCCTTTCTTTCAAGTATAGTTTGACATTTTAAGGGCTCAAATGTACACCTATCTATTAATGCTTAGAAAAATTCAGTTATTTATTACTCGTCAAAATTAATATTTAAGACTCTCTAATATATTGCTCAATATAATTTGAAGCCTCTTCATAAAGAATCAACCAGCATTATCTGGCAGGAGTAGTCTGCCATGACAGTACTCGCTGCCCTTGGGTGAGAGCTCCTGTCCTGCGTAGGAGATGACTGAAGCATTTTCCTTCCTTCTTGGCAGACACTGCCTGTAAGAACCGGCCCCTAGACCTCGTCTTCATCGTAGACAGCTCCCGTAGCGTCCGACCTGAAGAGTTTGAGAAAGTGAAAATCTTCTTGTCAGAAATGATCGATACCCTGGATGTTGGTGAAAGAACGACGCGTGTGGCGGTCATGAACTACGCGAGTACTGTCAAGGTGGAGTTTCCCCTCCGGACCTACTTTGACAAAGCCTCTATGAAGGAGGCTGTGTCTCGCATTGAGCCCTTGTCTGCCGGTACGATGACCGGCCTTGCCATCCAAACTGCCATGGATGAAGTCTTCACCGAGGAAATGGGCACCCGGCCAGCAACCTTCAACATCCCCAAGGTGGTCATTGTTGTGACAGACGGACGGCCACAAGACCAGGTTCGAGATGTGGCGGCAAGCGCGCGGACAGCTGGCATCGAGATCTACGCGGTCGGGGTAGACCGGGTGGACATGCAGTCCCTGAGGATAATGGCCAGTGAGCCTCTGGATGAACACGTCTTCTATGTGGAGACCTATGGTGTGATCGAAAAGCTGACATCCAAATTCAGGGAGACTTTCTGTGGTAAGGGGATCAGTCCAAGAGAGTAGCGTAACTTGGCTCCTTTTGACTTCTGCTGTGGTTCCACTCCTTAAGAAAGAAGTTTTTCAGAAGTGCTATGTATCACATCTAAATATTTCCTTTACCATCCATCGGGCAAACAAGCCAACCCTTTTTTTCAGTGGAGGCCAAGTAATGGCCTTTTATTTTGAATAGTGACCTTAGTGCAGGTAACAGACCTGACTTCAGTGCACCTCCTTGTGCAGTTGGTCAGATTTAGAGAGAAAGAGAAATCCCAGCAATCTGGACAGGGTTTGACCGCATATATTTACTGAATTACTGAAGGTGCTCGCCAGAGCTTTGCAGGCTGCTTGTTTCTTTTCCCATCTCGCTGGGAAGCAAAGAGGGTGGGAGTGTGGAGCTGAAGGGATTCCCTATAAGTTCAGAGTAGGAAAATCAGTGTGGCAGGTAAACCACCACACTGGCTTGAGCAATCTGATGCAGGATAAATTGCCCAAATGCAGCAGCAGGTCATCTCAGGACGGGCTTTCACTCCATAGGCACTGCTGGGCTTTTCCAGTGTGCCAGCCTCACATCTGCCTCTGTTTCTCTCCAACCTGACTTAGACAAGGAACTGTGGGATGGGATGAATTAGCTTTGCTTTTCCAGGGCTGATCTTACAAAAATGCTGTGTGTATTTGGTTTGGGCTAGAACTCCACTAACAATGCTAGGCCAGAGTGGGCTGTTATTGTCATTTACAGGGAAGAAAGGTCATCTGGAGTATTTACAACTGCCTATAGATAGCCATGACACAGCCCTACTCACAAAAATCAAATGACAACATTCTGACAATTAAAAAAACTTGTGCAAAGTAGATTTTTCTAGTGAATTTCTAAGAAATTTACTTTGAAATAAGTCTCCAGAAAGTAATAGGTAAAATCAGGTATAAATAAAACTGTAAGAGAATTAAAATAGCAGCCACTGCATTGGGAATTTGGTTGGCAGTGTGTTACTTTGTTATTTTGGAGCCATACTAAAAATTACCACCATAACTTTTGAGTATGCTTAGAGTCAATAGACCTCTTTCTCTAGGTATGAAATAAATGTGTAAGACCATCTGCAGATAGGACACTTTGCACAATAATTAGCATAGGAAATGCCTTGAGGTTTGGCTTGTCACCATGTTGTGCTGCTGATGTGACCAGATCCTCACTAGTGCCCACCTGGCTGGACAGGTACGTGTGCTGTGAACATAGCACTCATTTCCACCTATGTTCTTGCCAAAGCAAGTCCTTTCATAGCAGCAAAGAAAAGTCTCTTGTTCTTAAGAATGAACTTACTGTTTATTGTGCTGAAGCATAGAAATTATGCCCCTGCAAGGCTGGAGGATAAATCAGAGAGCTCACACATGTACACTTCGAGTGTAACTCTGAGTCGCCTGCATGCAGTTCGCCAGAATCTGTGGGATTCATGAAAAAAACAGAGTGAAGTAAGTAGTCTTTAAAAAGATTCCTATAAACCAAAAAAATCTAAGAGGGTCTTGTAAGACAGTGTGGTAAACTGGGTCCCTTTCCAGCTCCAGAGTGCTTTTTGGTCAGAAATCTGGACTCACCAGTGACAATTTGGGTTTTCTTTGCTTTGACCAAGGCAAATAAATTTGTTTGTAGGGTAAACTGAAAACAGGAAAACTAATGTTCAGGGAGAAAATACTTGGCTAAGATCAAGTTCTTGATGCATTGAGAGCATTATTCAGCATGAGACCATCCCAGAGAAGGAAAATCTTAGCCTTGAATTGCTGTCCAAGTCAGTGGACATTTGACTTTCCTACCACAAAAATCTGACCATTTGAGTCTGAGCATCTCACTTATGCTCGAAAATATCACCCAGAGATTTTGTTCATAAGTCATGGAGATTAATTCTCTTATTCCCAAGGGTGTAGCACAATGAAAAGGTGCTGTCTTTGTTTCAAATTTGTTTTTACCAATATAAAGACAAGACAACTTTATCAGCCTTTTTAGCGGACTTCTAAATCTTCCTTGTTTTAGAAAATGGGAAATGTTGCCATTTTGTTGCCACAAAATTGCTTTGTTTTCAGAAATACATGAGAAGGTTCAAGCATTCTCGCTTCTGATTTCTTATCTCACCAGTATTGCTTTGGAGATTGATTTTACCAGTAGCCCATACCCATATAGTAACTACTAATCTAAGTAAAATTTCAGATAAAGAGACTTGTCTTCTCATTTCTGTCTCTAACTCCTCTCCCTCTCCCTCTCCCTCTCCCTCCCCTTCCCTCCTCCCCTTTCCCCTCCTCTCCTTTTAGTAATCTAAAAGTCCTCTAAGTTTAAGCGAGTATCTAGGCTTCCTTGACACTCTGTGGAGATAAACAGGGGCATCTTGAGGTGACTGAAGAAGCAGCAGATCCAAAGCTAAATAGGCTTGAGAAAAATTGGTCAGGAGTTAATTAATTACACTGTTAGACCTTCCATGAAGGAAAAGACTGTCAGCACATACATTGCAGAGACAGCCCAGCACTGTAAGGCATTTTGCCTGCCCTGTCACCACAACACACTTCTAGCACTTGCATGTCCGTCACACTGCAGGTGTGTCACTGTTTTCTCTCTTCTCAGTATGATGCAATAGCCTTGCTGTTCGCTGGGGAATCACTTGGTCCTGAAAACTTTATCTCACTTTGCAGTTTCAGCTTCTCGATTCTCTGAGATTTGGACATTATTTCTGTGCTCTCCTTCAATTATGAGGTTCACATGCATGTAAAGGTACCTTATTATAGAGACTTTCCTGCATATCCTCCTTTGGTCCTGACTTTTAAAATCAGATGGGTCAAGGCAGCTGTAGCCTCTATCTTATACTGGTGAGATTCCTTTCTGACTGACACATCTGCACCATCATTCAGGCACTCTTTTTGTCTCTGAGATGAGAGTATGTTATTCTAGTGTCTTTGACTAATTTCTTTGCTCCTCCTGGTTTTGATGCTCTTTCTGTTTTTATTTTTTAGTTTTATTTTATCATTTCATTTCATTTCATTTCACTTTCTGTTGCATTTCAGTTTACCTGGGAGTTTTTTACAGTGCGGCAGGAATTCATAGATCAGATTCTGTGCCGGTGAGCTGAAGTTCTTAAGCCAACAGACAGTGATACATTTTAGCATTATTTCAACTGTTTGTCTGTAATGGGAAGGGACTGGATACAAAGAGCTGGAAGGTCCTTTTCATTGCTGAGTTCTCATTTCCAGTGTAATGTTACTAAATGCTTAAAATCTCTCCTTGTCGAACCCTTTTCAGTTCATCTTTTCTCCTGCCGCCCCAAGTGGTGAGTTATTTCCGTGCCGTTTACGACCTCTGTCTCCTGGGTACAGAGTGGTGCAAAGGAGGCCTCTAACTTGTTGTGACAGCGACACAGCACTGACATTTACTACCACTAATCCAGCAAACAGTGCAAGATGTACTGCTGTAAGCATGAATGATTAATGCCTGTTCCTCTCCGCTGGGATGACTGAAGTACCTCTCTGTCAATGCCCTTTGTAGCTGTGAACGTGTGTGCCCTGGGGTCCCACGGCTGCCAGCAGGTCTGTGTGAGTAACGGGGCATCCTACCTCTGTGATTGCTATGAAGGATACACCCTGAATCCAGATAAGAGAACCTGCTCAGGTATTACTCCTTTGGAAAATGAGTTCAACTAGAAAAAAACAACAACACTATAATTGGATTTGAGATGCTACTCGTATGCTTCTGTTGAAACAGCAAACATCTGTTTCTTTTTCAATAATAAAAAATCTAGTAATAAATAATAAATAAAACTCAACTGCAAGTAATGGTGAGATGTAGTTTGATTCTATCACCGTCCTTTTTATTGTGCCTGTCTACAGATCCATTCATTAGGGCCAGATGCCAAAACAAAGTCTTCAGAGGTAGACACTGTATAGATATTTTCTCCTACTTATTGTTCTAATTCCTTCAATTACTATTGCCATTTCTGAGCTGATTTCCAAATGGAAATATATTAAAAAATGTGAATATGCACTCCATCCCAAACTGCTTGTTATTAACAATGAGTTGTTTCTCTAACATGCCCAACAAGCTGTGGACATGTGTGCACCTGGGAGGCACGAGTGTGACCAGATCTGCGTGAGTAACAACGGATCCTATGTCTGTGACTGCTATGAAGGCTACACCTTGAATCCAGACAAGAAAACTTGCTCAGGTAAGAATTAAAGGCTACTCAAATATATGAAACCCATGGAGACATGGACACGTTTTCTGTGAGTTACGCTAAAATGAGAACTCAGCTGTAGTCTTTTCCTTACTGGAAAAATTCCTTATATCCTTCTGGGTCCAATAACAATAACATTGCATTTTTCTTTAAATTTGTTGATTAAAAAATGCAGTTTGGCACTTATCTACCATTTTATGGTCTTCACAGAATCCCATAAACATTGTTTAGCTGCTCAGTCTGACATGGGACAGGTTATTGCTCATCTTACGGGTTTTTACCTTCATCTTTACTGGAGATGTACAGAACTGTTGGAATTGCTGATGAAAGACAGAACTGCATGAGATGTAGTGTAGTCATGTCTTGCAGTATCTACCTCCTCCATTAAATAATTAATAACTGAATTCAGTTGTCTGCAGCATAATATAATAATGTAGTAGGACACTGGTTAATCTGTAATTAAATCGTAATTACAAATGTTGAGCATTTAAAACAGTGAAGTGTCTGGGAGGGATTAATAAGTTTCTTTTCTAAACCATGGCTCACCACAGCCATGGACATGTGTGCATCTGGAAGGCATGACTGTGCCCAAGTCTGTCTGAGCAATGATGGATCCTACAGCTGTGGCTGCTATGAAGGATACACTCTGAATCCAGACAAGAAGACTTGCTCAGGTAAGATCTGATTAAGGAAAAATTGTGTTCCCCTAAAAGCAAGTAGCTTTTAAAAATCCGGCTAATTTATGTTATTTTTCTGATAAATTATCCAAGAGTTTCTGTACAACCCCTGAAAACTCAGGGCAACTTTGTTTTTCCACATGTACAGTAGTAATTTGAGATCCTTGGCTCTTCTGCAGTTGTGTGAAGCTTGTATTTGGTAAGATTAAAATGCCATTTGGCATTTCCTTGAGGACCTCACGGTATTTTCACACCCATGGAGCATGAATTGCCATATCCAATATGTGATGTGTGCCACCTCTGTCAGAAAACTCTTCAGTAAAGCAGCACAGGGGAATGAGATGAGGGAGAGCATGGACTTGCTGGAAGAGAGACTGCACTCTGTATCATCATGAGTGTGATTTCTCTTTCTGGTGGATGTGTTTGGACCTTAAAAAATATTCCAGCCTTAGAGCTCTAGAGGATGGAGGGAAATGTTCCTTCTCAGTGCTGGTCTCTTGTGGAGAACAAGAGCATAGATGTAGCTGGTACACAGGGATGTACACATAAAGTATATATTATCTACAAATTAATATCTATTCTATATTATGTTCCCTTGATTAGGGTTTGGTCTTTACTCTGAATTTCTTTGGATGTCTCACTGGTGATTTATTTAGGGAAAATCGGTTTTTTTCCACTTCCACTATAATCTCTTTCCTTACTATATTTTGTGTGACCAAGTGTTGAACTTAGGCTCCCAGTTCCAAGAGGTTCCTAGGCAAATCTCTCAAGTTGTCACAGGTCTCACATCTCAAAGAGGTGAAGACAGAGGGCCTCAGTATTTATTCCTGCCTAGGTTAGGAGCTGATTTTGTAAATAGGATTAGCTCTTAGCTGGCAATACAGAGAGGCAATAAACATGTGAGAGAATGTAAATTCAATTAAGCCTCCCCTCTGGGAGTCTAATCCCAAACCTCATTTCACAGTACTGATTCTCCTCCTGCATACTCAAACTTTAAATTATTTTCTTCACATGCTTGCTTTTTTTTCCCTTTCGAATCTCGTTTTGCAGTATCCTGCTAATGATCTCCCAACCATCCAGGTCTTTGTGGCAATTATATCACAAAGATGTGCAAATAATGATGCAAAAATAGTCCAGGTCTGGGAGAGGGTCTTGTTTTTTCTTTTCCTTTTCCTTTTTCCTTTTTGCTTTTCCTTTTTTTCTTCTTTTCCTTTGCTTCCCTTCCCTTCTCCATTCTTTCTGTCTTTCTCGCTCTCTTTTTTCTCTCTCTTCCTTTCTTCATCCTTTATTTTTTCTTGTGTCTTACTGGGCCTCCTTACTGCAGAGATATCCAAATATAGGAACTCTTTCTCAGCTTGCCCTTTCAGAATTGACGTGTTAAATTTGGCAGAAAACAGCAGCCTCACACATAAAGTGCCCACTTTGTAACTGGCAGTGGGTGTCACATCTTTTTTAGCAGCCACATATACTTTTCTGTTTATGGTCTTTTCACTCCATAAAACAGTGTCTTCTCCAACTCAATTAGAGCTGAAGTAATGCCAAATAGTCTCTTAAAATCAAGATATTTGTTCTCTGAAATTCTGTTGGATAATTGTTTTGTAACTGCATCACTTCTAGTTCCATTCCTTTTGCCATCTGTTACAGCTGCAAAAAAGTGTTGCCAGTATTCCAAAACTTGTACTAATTTTGTGACGTTGATAGCCAGATAAAAACACACTCTGTGCACCCTGCTCTGGTTAATAGCACGCTGACATGCAGTGAAACCATCCTAGTTTGAATCCAAATGAAGATTCATTCACGAATGGGAATCACTACGACCAACTCTAAAGGGTGAAGTTTGGATTTTGATTAATATTCTTCTCCTCTGGAATGCCTCCCTCAGCTGCCGACGTGTGTGCGCCTGGCAGGCACGACTGCGAGCAGGTCTGCGTGAGGGATGACCTGTTCTACACCTGTGACTGCCACCAGGGCTATACCCTCAACCCAGACAGGAAGACGTGCTCAAGTAAGAGCAGACTGCTGATCCCTTCCCACCCTTGCCCTCCCCAGCTAAGTGCCTGTATTGCAATAGCTCTTGTTAGCACGTGAATATATTTGTATCTGTCTGAGGAACCTTCACCTGCATTCAGGTGTTAAAAGACAGTTCTATGTCACTCTGCCTTGCCCACTTTGAGCAAAATTCAGAGCTGCAAAGAACTTTATATGTAACAATGTTAGTAAATACTCACCATGCAGTCTTCGTCAACTTGTAACTAAGGCCTTCCCTAATTTTTGCAATATTCAGCAAACCCAGAACTGAGAAATCATTGAAGAGAGAAGAGCTGGGGTTAGTCACACACTTTGCAGTACTGCGGAATGTGTGTACCAGCATGCAAGACAGTTTGAGGTGATGTCCTCCCCTCCAGCCTGAATTTCATCTTGCCGTTCCTTTCTTTAGCTCTTCAGTGACTTTGCATTACAGTAAAAACGTAATAATTTCAGAAGTGTTTCTTTCCTTCCCAGTCTCCTTACTGTAAAGTTATTGTGTACTGGAGACCTTTCCTAGTGTGCCTTTGGAGCTGATGTGGCATTTCACGTCTGGTGGGGTTAGGCAGGTGGGTCAGAGGGAGCAAGGTCAGAGGTATCCCTTGTATTAATTATATGTATTAATCCCCAGTAAGACAATTGCTGCTCCGAGGCAAGACCAGTTACACATCTCAGTAGTTCCTGGTAAGATTCATAGAGGATAGGCTCCCAGCAAGGAAAAGTATTGCCATTGAGAAGCATTAAGAAATGTTTTCTTGTTTCTGGATAACTGCTTCTCCGAAGCACATCCTGTGTGAACTGATGTATGTGCACCAGGAACTCATGACTGGCAGCAGGTCTGTGTGAGTGGATCATAGACCTGTGACTGCTACCAAGGCTGCATCTTAAATTCAGATGACAAAACATGCTCAAGTAATAATTTAATGTTGGCGTTTTTTTCTGAGTATGTTTATTTACTGAAGTACCTCTTTCTAGTGTGTTAAACATTTTTAATCTGTTTGAGAAATGGTCTATCAACTCACAAGTTCCCAGGAAGTATAATCCCTTTTCATTCTTTATGCCTCTTTCCACAAATATTTGAGCTAGTTTGGTCTTTCTTGTTTAGTTATAGCAGTTACTGTATTTAAAACTAGTTTAAGTTTAATGTTGCCCCTTATCTATCACCACGCATTTACAGACTCGCTGTATTTGAAAATATAATCTGTCATAATCTGCATTTCCTTATGAAATGGGAATAACTGGGGATGTTGGCAAGGCAGGGTTCTGGGGCACCTGTCTCTGGGAAGTGATCTCCATTGCATACCAGCATTTGGAGAGTTGTTGTGGGTTCCAGAGGGGAACAATACTCAGGTTAGAACTACTGCAGTGCTAAACCTTGTATTCTTGCCCATTCCTCCAAGCTGAGTGGGGCAAGCATGAACTCACCAACTGTCTTCTCTTCAAATGGGCACTACTGGGATCGAACGTTGGCAGAACCCCTTCAGAGTTTGATGTAGAATCCTAAGTTAGGGTAGGTTGGAAGGGACATCAAGAGCTACCTAGCCCAGCCCCTGGCTCAGAGCGGGAATAACCTGCCATCACATCAAGTGGCTGAAGACCCCATGTCAGAGCACAGTTATAAAGGAGGTGGATATAGACAAACACCATCTGTAAAGATAGTTTCTTGTTGGTCTGGACTTGAACACAAAGGCAGTGTAAAAACACAGCTTTAGCATGTTTTGTGTGACTTGTTGGGCATCCCAGTGGCAACAGGAATGCCCCAGATTTTGAATATCAAATACTGGAAGACTCTCAATTTCACAGGACTGTAGAAGAATTCAGAGTACCCTTAGACAATTGCCAGAGTTGGTTGGAAAAGTAATTTTTTTAAAACAGACAAAATCCAAGGAGGATCTGTATCTGTCATTGGAGAATTTAAATGCAGACATAAGAAGTTAACTGGCAGTTGGCTGGAAACCAACTGTGTTGGTGTGATGTTTAGAACTGGCCTTCCTCCAGCTGACTCTTGAACAGCTCTTCTTTGTACATTGACCATAAAGCTGGTGGAATGTTCCAAAGAGGGGAGCTGAACAAATACAGGTTCACTGGAATCAAGGAGACACCAGTTTCAACATTGGCTTTAAGACAAATTAATTTCTGCAGTGCCAGAACTACAAACTCATAGATTTTGCAGCTTCTCTGCAAAATGGGAGTATTATTGGCATGATTGATAAACAAAAAAACCCAAAAACCAAAAATAATAAAAAAACCACCACCATCACCACCAACAAAAAAGGCAAAACAATCCAGGAAAAAAGGGAAATGTACCCATATATAATATTTCTATTGTTTTACTGTTGCAATACTCACACACTTCATTTGATCAGCTATGCATTTATGTATCTAGAGAAAAAAAAAATTAATATGATGTTGTTGCCTTTGTAAGCAATGTAAAAAAGCACTTATGAAGAGATGTGTATTGTATACAGGTGTTACCTCCTGATACCTTGTTGAAAATGTATTTGTAGGCTTTCTTTTAAGAAGGCTTTGCCTTTGGAAGCTTATTATTCCTGTCTCAGATGTAGATGATGGTCTCACTACAGTACCTGTGCTGCAGAAGCTGTTTATACTTTTGTTCTCAACCTTCAGTAAGTGGTGCAGCCTTAACTTATTTACTTTATGGAGTAGGTGAGGTTAAATTGCCTTTCATGCAGCTATGAACTCACAGCCATCTACTGATGCTTGACATTACTATACCACAATGAAACTGTCGTCTCTCTGAACCCCTCATCATCATTGCTGGTTTGTTGTGAATTATGGAGAAAAAGGAATTCTTGAGGACAGCTGAGGCTGGTCCCCTGTAAGTCTGGAAGACTGAGGTCAAGACTCAGGACCAGATTCAACAGAAGCACTGTGGAGTATAGCAACGCTTGCTTTTTCTTTCTGAAAAGACTGGTGACTTCTCTGTCATACTAACTGGCTCCTCCAGTGATATTGCTGTGACTTTCTGCTAGATTTTAAATTCAGTTGGGCCTATTTGAATGATGTCATTCCCTCCGTCTATATTCAGGAGACATTGGAATGGATTTGTGTCCACCCTCTTGAACAAAGAAAGATACTCCCTATGAATGCATATTGCCAATGTTAGAAATCAACACTTGCCGGGTGACACAATTAAAATTGATGGGGAGGCTGGTTGGTCTCTGCAGACAGGACCTTTTTTATTTTTTTCCCCTCAGTAATGGTCTAATTTAAAGAGTGTAGAGGATCCAGGTAGGCAGGTGAGGAACTCCCTGCTCTGCTTCCTTCTTGGTTAGAGTTGAGCTCTCTCTTGCCTGTCCTGGACTACAACACAGGTCTCTGGCTACACACGAGCCCCTGTTCACTGCTGCCTCTCCTTCCCAACTGCCCTGGGTTGCAGTGCTTGCTGTTGTCTCGCAGCATGGCTTCAACTCCTTCCGCAGAATCAAGCATTTTCTTGGGATTTAAATGTTCAATAATTGTAATACTTATACTGAATGCTGTTTTCTCTCTTAGGAGCCATAACAAGCAGTCTTGTAACAATGGAAGAGTCCTGTAAGTGTGAAGCCATAGTTGCTCTCCAGGACTCAGTGACCTCACGCCTTGAAGCTCTGTCTACAAAATATATCCTTTTTCTTACATGATCTCCTCCATTCAGCACTTCCCTGGTATCTTAGAGGTAGCTGTTTTGATATAAACCAGGGAAGAAATATCCCTCAAAAGAGAAAGTATTTTCAGGGTGATTTTAGAAATATTATGGAAAAAAATCTTGGTTGTTGCAAACACCACTATGTTTTCACATTTCATTGAAGAACAACATGATACAGATAAAATAAATGCATATGCCCACAACCCCTAGATTATATATACTATGCTGAATATCAAGCAGTGCTCTACTCATAATTCTTCTGTCTGACTTTTACTGTTTCATCAAACACTCAGTTTTGAGCCCTCCTAATATGTCTCAAAACTTTGGAGACAACTTCACAGGCAGTGTGACAACAGTCTCGTTAGCTGCGGTATTCCTCTGCATCCCACCTCCACAGGCAGGCACTGTGCCACGTAATTTTCAAGCATCTTCTTTTCTCTGAAAATGCGTAAGCCTATCAGTATCCTGGGATACAGGAGAACGGGAAAGCTGCAAGGCAGGGTGCTGAGGCTGGAGGCTCTGGGCAAGCCTTGTGTCCGTAGGAGATCCCAGGTGCCGGCTGGTGGGTGGAATTTGCCAGCTTCATTTGCTGCACTGCCATGTCTGCAGCCGTGAAGAGAAATGTGGTCAGCCCTCGGATTAGACATTCCACAAACATGTGGGAGAGAAAAAAAACCCCAACCAACAAACAAAGAGAAAGTGGTGAACTCTGTGGTACCACAGCAAGCCTCAGTGCTGGAATAAATGCCCTCAGATGACATGGCAGGAACTAATAACTGGAAATTAGTGAGACAAGCTGTGGTACATCATAAGGCATAATTTTTAGAACTGAGAGTGGTTGATCACTGTTACAATTTACCAAGGATTGTGGGAGTTTTTCTTTGCTGAATATTTTTGAGACTGAATGTTTTTTTGTTTAAAGGTGCTCTTGTTCAAATAGGAATTGATTTAAAGAAGCATTATGCCTGTGGTTATCATCCTGATCCCTGGGGCTTCAAAATCAAGGAAGAGTGGACTATTTAAGATTAAAAAAAAGGAGAGCAAACTAGTGAGTTTTATACACAAACTCATCATTTACATAGATAAAAGAATGTTTCAGTTTTCCAAAGTTTCTGAAAGTCAAATGAAAACTTCTGCTAAGGACACAAGACTTTCCCAGTTTTTGAACAAATTCAAAGTTATTTTTATGAGATCTGACTGCACATCCCTCTTCTTGCAGTGTGCTTGAGTTCAGTTTATCTGCCTGGGAAAAGCAAGGGGAAGAACTCTGATTTTCCTGGATCATAATATATAATTATAGGGAATCTAAGTAGTTAAAACTGAACACCAAGATATTTAAACCTGTAATGTCATCTCAGTCCTTCAGAGATCAAGCTTTCTGCCCCAAGACCTCATGTTAAGCATGCAAATGTTGTAGGTTTAAGTTAGGAATAGACTTTATTACAAAGAACTGAGGCTTTCTTTCAGAGTTATTCTTTGATGAGCCATTTCTATCCCTAGCATCCTTTCAAGACAACCTGGAAAACATAGCAGAGACCATTACCTTCTGCTCCTCATCCCTGGATATCACCTGATCCAACTCTTTATAAGAAATTAGAGTTGTTGAGATTATTTGGGAAGATGCCAGACCTTGACAGAGCTTTAAATGTTTGGGAATCTCTGTTTCAAGCATGTATTGACCTCATCTAGAAAACAGACTGTTTTTTGAAAATGCAGCAATGAGAAAGGCTGTAAACAAAACAAACCTTATAGCCATCTATTTTATTGCCCTTAACAACTGACCACTAGAGGAAGTGTCTAAGAAGCTGCAGGCATATCAAGACAGACAGCAGATCATCTGAGCTATCATTCTGCTTGATTTTAAAATAATCTTTCAGAATCAAACCTTTTTGTTGTTTTCAGCAAGCTTTATTTCATTGCACAGCTTACAAAACAGCAGTTGGTTTATTATTATCAACAAATGTCAAGAAGACTTCAGGAAGACAAGAGTCTTGAAAATACAGTGACCCTGAGGATCTTCATGTACAGTCACTTTCTAGCCATGAAGCTACTCATACCTGCTGTGCTTCAGTTTGTACTGCAGATACTGATTTTCTGTAGTAACTACATTTTTTATTCTCTTATTTCAAAGTAAATACAGAAAAAAATGAATGGATACAGTATATCACATTATATAAAACTTTGAAATGGCAAGGCAGAATGAAAAAATGTGCCTATGTCTTCTTTCAATTAAATGAGAAAGCAAGTTAGGATCTTGTAACTTATTTTAATAAAATACAATATGATATGCACATTGATGTTGGAAGTTATTTTGTATTCCACTTAAAAGATGTGTTATGAAATAAAGGGTTAAAAAACCCAAGGAAACAAAACCTCAAAGATAAAGGAGGCATAAATGGAAGAATTAAACAGAATCCTGCCCCACGTCACATGTTTGGAAAAAGAAGTATTTGATTTTAGAACCTAGAAGTCATTGTAAATATAGATAAAAGATTGAACAGTAATTTCAAGTATTAATAATGTTTAACACATAGAAGACTGAAAGAGATCCTCCAGTTTAATACTCCTATCCTGCAAGATTTACTTATGTTATTAGTCAGTTATTCCTGTTGTCATTATACAGACTTTACTGACACTTTACTTGAGTCAATCAGGCTTTTAGGATAAAACACACAAGCTAGCAATTAAAAAAAATTAGTCGTTAAAGGAATCCATTCATTTTATACACTTGGCATTTATAATCATCCAAACACTTTAGAAATCATATTTAAATTAGGAGTCAAAATGATTTTTTTTTAAATGGAAAAATCCAACATATTTTGTAGACCCTTACAATATAATTACACAAAATATTACATCTGGTAGCTGATTTGCCAAGGACATATTAAATAACATCTGTACTTGTTTCACACCCTGCACATAACACTTTCAAGCACGTTCAGTTACGTTCACTTCACTGCACATGGGAGTGTGACTTCAGGTATGCCTACACAGTAATGTTAAGCTGGAATATAACACTAAATAGCACAAGTGAACACGGGACACAGCTTCAGCTGCAAGGGCTAAAAATGAGACTATAAACTCTCCAAGAATGCTGGATTTGGCTGTGCTTGGTATTTTGTGATGTGTCCCCACACTGATATTAATTTGCTGTAGTACAATTAAAGTTAGCATGGGATGTCCTGGCTATGCTACACTTGCTTCCTCAAAGTGCTGCGCATGCATATTTTTTTTTCTCTAAGTCATGGAGTTTTATATCCAGCACTTCACTTTGCTTACTCTCATGTCCTCTGCTTAGGCACGGGTATTCTACAGGCATTTATAGGGCCAGAAGTATGCCTTGGCCTCTGTAATTGGTAAGAATAAACAAGTTGTAAATCAAATGCAAGACTTTACAACTTCTTGGCAATTGGGAGGGGATGACATCAGTCCTATTTACACTAAGGCCAGTTGTCAGATGAGATGTAAAATTTTACAGGATAGTGGAAAATTGTCCTGGAGGCCAGATGTATCTTGCAAGCTGTCAGCTGAGCAGGCTTTGATTCATGCACTAGTATTCATAACTTCATTTGCTGTTACAAATGATAATATTTACATTCAATTTCTCTGAGCAATTACCTGCCTCACTTTGTGAATACCAGGTACAATTCCAAGATGATATAAATGATTTGTCTAAAATTGGACATACTGTTGTTCAGAAAAATTGGATTTATTATCCAGTGTGCTACAAGCCAGTAATTACACACTCAAGAGACACATTGTTTATTTTAGAGTTGTGCATCCAGGCCTGGTTGCTCAGTAGCGTTCCAAAAATCAAGCACATTGACTACAAAAACTTTTTAAACTTAGTAAAACACAAAAATATAGTAAAATTTCTCTCTGAATACAATCAAAATGCAGGACACATTCTATTTCTGTCCATGTTAATGAGTCCTGAGTCAGTTTCAGCTTCAGGGATCCTTCTCTTTAGATCACCACAAAGTTAGAGGAATACCTTTGGTCCATGTGTAATGAATTCATGAGTCCAGTCCTTTTAATTTCACGGCTCTGTGTGTGGTTAGCAGTACCTGATAAGGTCCTTTCCACTTCTCAGCTAGTGGAGTATCTTTCCAGGTTTTCAGGTAGACTTGATCTCCATGCCTGAAAGTATGTATTGGTGAGTTGACTGGGATCAGTGTCCTAAACAGCAAGTACCTGTGTAATAATCTTCAGGGTTTTACTTAAAGACAAGAGATAATCTGTTAAAGCTTCCTCCCCTACCACATGCATCTGGTCAGATTCACATTATGTGGTTTACCATACAGAATTTCCTGTCAGATTCACATTACGTGGTGTACCATACAGAATTTCAGATTTTTCTGGATTTTTCAGTACAACCTGGCAGACTCCTTCCCGTGTATCAAATCAGTGGTTGAAAAAGGAACTTTTACATATACAGAGTTTTGGTGTGCCCAAATTCTCCCTGCAATTGGATTAAATGCATTACTTCTTCCAGTCTTACTGCCAGTACCTTCCTGGTCCTAATTATCACTATACTGATTCTTTCTTAGAGAAACCAACAATTGTACACCCTCTTCCTCACACATTGCTTTGAGACACATTTTCACATTTTCCCTATACTACAAGCAACAAGATAGTTTCTTCTTCTCTCCCATCATCATTAACACATTTGAATCAGACACCAATGATCTGCATTTCTTTCTTGTTTCATGACCGTTTCTCAATGAGAAAAATAAATCTACACACAGGATTTCATCCCACTTATTCAATCTTCTGCAAAACAACAGCTGCAGCATGTTATTATAATTTAATGTTCCTATTTCTGGCCACTTTTCCTCACTTTCCAATTTATATTTTGGCCATCACTGAGTACAATATTCCTTTAACTTCCACTTTGTAAGAGGTTCTCCACCAAACTTATCCCAATGATTCAAAATACATCCTAATGGAGAACAAGAAGAAGGTTTAATTGATTGCCTCATTCCACATTATTACCCAAAACCTAATGTTTTTTTAACCATGACTTCATACACTCCACTTGTCACTGTCAAGCATGTATGAATTTTCCAAAATTCTACTACACAATACCAATTTCACAATATTACATCAACCCTTCTTTTTAGTTTGTAGCTTCTCTTTTCAAATATTGCACCTCTGAGACTCTTACCTGCTCCTGGCAGGGAAGATACCTGCAGAGTCCCTGATCTAAAGTTCCGTGTGTGCTGTAGTTACATCGTGCTACAAGTTACATAGGTCTCTTACTAATTAGTATTCTATCTTCTGTTGGTTAATGATTCTGTTTCTTCTCATGCTAATTAGTCCACATGCTCAGCGTGTCTCTTCTTTTGGGTCAGTGGGTTTCTTGGGTCTGGTGGTCGCAATGTGCCCCTGCTGGAATTATCCTTTACGCAGTTAGAGCTGATTTCTGCTCGGTTGCTGAGTTGACTTTATTAGTTTCTTTCTTGTCTTGGGAGTTCTGCCAAATATGGGCCTTGCGTCCCATAAATTCCGCATTCTTAGTGTCCATGATCATTGTGACATCCTTCTTCCCAGGCTTTATTAACCTCCCTCTAGGTCTGAGATCATAAAAACTTGTCCAGCCATAAATTTTAACATGGCAACGATACTGTCAAGCAATTTATCTTTTTAATACCTGAAAAAATCACTGAGAGCTTCTTAGTTGCTCTTGTATCACCGATTAAATCTCCTTTCTTTTTGATTAGGAATGCCTTTAAACTGAAAGAGGGTGGGTTTCGATTATATATTAGGAAGAAATTCGTTACTGTGAGGGTGGTGAGGCACCGGCCCAGGTTGCCCAGAGACGCCGTGGCTGCCCCATCCATATAAGTGTTCAAGGCCAGGCTGGACGGGGCTTTGTGCAGCCTGGTCTAGTGGAACGTGTCTCTACCCACGGCAGGGCGGTTGGATCTAGTAAGGTCCCTTCCAACCCAAATCATTCTGTGTTGATGTAAGTTACACTGCAAACACCGTGTGCAGACAGCCCGCGGTTCACAAACTCTGGGATTTTCCTTCGTGTGAAAGCAGAGTGACCTTTATTAACGAATTACCAATGCTTTCCAGCCAAGCTGAGCACTGCCATTAAGGGCTGAGGCTGGGGAGCCCCCAACCCGCCTGGACCGGGGGAACGCCGAGAGAGCCCGCGGCCCCTCACGGCCCAGCCGGAGGATGCCCAGCCCTGGGTCAGGGCGGGCACAGCCGGTAATGGCGCCCGGCCGCTCCCCCGGAAGCGGCGCCATTTCCGCCGGCGGTTGCCAGGGGGACGCGGTGGCCGCATCGGCCGCGCCGCCGTGAGGGCCGGCCCGAGTCGGCTCCCCGCGGTCCGCCGGGATGTTCATCTACCTGTGCAAGAAGGTGCTGCTGGGGACACGCGGGGCGGCGGAGCACAGGCTGCTCTCGGGCAGGGAGAGCTGTCTTGGGGAGTGCCGGGGATCGGGAGCGCGGAGCCCGCGGGGGCTGAGGGGACCCTCAGGGTCCCTCCCGCCGCCTGCGGCCGCTGCCAGGCAGCTGGACGTGGTGCGGCACTCCCGGAGCGCTGCCTTGCTGTGTCCCGCCAGTTCCGTGGCCTGGCTTGGGGTTTCTTTGGTCTCCCTCTGCCCCAGCAGCTCCGCAGTTTTTCCCCCGATAGGCTTTGGACGCGGCTTTTCAGCTGGAGATCAAAGCCCTGTGCATCGTGTGACCTCTGTCACCTGTTTTTGTTGCTCAGCACACCTTTGAAGGTGTCCTGTTATTATTATTTACTGCATGTGTTCAACTGCTTGAGAGTGGCACAGTTTCACTGGTGCTTACAGTTCTGTCTTCTCTCTTTTTTTTTTGCGTGTACGGATCTATTAATAGAAATAAATTTATCTCTTGTGCTGTTGTAGGTGTCTCTGAGGTGTTAAAATAGACTATGTAAAATAAAATGTGATTGCTGCAACTGCGTAGAGATACAAAATACTTCTTTTTCAGATTGCAATTCCAGGTAATATTCGATTAAAATGTATTTCCTGGAATAAGAACCAAGGTTTCATAGCCTGTGGTGGAGAGGATGGATTACTGAAAGTTCTGAAATTAGAAACACAAACAGGTAAATGAGAGATTTTGTTTGTTTGTTTGTTTGTTTTTTAAATTTTTATTTGAAGAACAAAACCCCTCACACTTAAGAAAGCATAACTTCTTCCTCGAGTTATTTAACAGTGTTGCATACATTTTAAATCTGTACCTAGCTAGTTATGTATTTCCACTAACATCAAATTTTTTCATCACTGTCTTTAGAATACAGTCTTCCCCCAGCTGGTCTTACTTGGCCCACAAGTAATTTGTCTGCCTCTTATATCTGCTGAAATTTTCTTCAGTGCTTCTTCTTTTTGTTTTTTTTTTTTTTTTCAGAGCATATCTTTCATTCTTTTTGTGTAGGCTTCCTCTTTATTTTAGAACTTACTTTGTTATTTCTTGATTTTGTTTGAACATTCTCTACCGTCTTATTTATTTTAGGGAGAAAGCTGTGTATTTTCTTTTAAATAAATATGTTCCAAGAAAAGTGTAATCCAAATTTTAAAAAATTTTTTTTTCTGAATTTTACTTAACAAAAATTTTACACAGTGTTTTCACATAACAAACTGTGATAGCCATAGCTGTTGTTGTGGGGTTTGGGATTTTTTTTGTTTATTTTGTTGGCTTTTTTCCCTGAAAAACTGCTAGACCATAAGGCATATCTCAATTTGGATGACGGATGTGAATAGCAGACGCATGGAACTGAGGGATAGAAATTTCATCCTGCAGTTACTATGTCTTACTTTTAAGTGGTTCAGTTTATCTATGTAAATAGTGATTAGAGCTGTGGTATTCATAGAAACATGGTAATATGTATGCTTTGTTAGGTTTATTTTCATAGTGAATTTTGTTATTTTTTAGATGAAGCAAAGATAAAGGGACTGGCAGCTCCTAACAACATTTCCCTGACTCAAAGTCTTGAGGGTCATAGTGGTAAGTATATTTGGGCATTTGATCTCCTTTTGGTTAGAATAAAAATACGAGATTTTGTGAAGCCGACAGAGTTATTTTGGTATAACTTTTTATTGTAAGTCTGAAATAAAGGGTATGAGTATTCAGCATGGGTATGTAACAGCATGGCTGTATATTTTTACCATGTTATCTTGGATAAGGCTATTTGGGTTTTTTTAATAATGTCTGTGAGATTTGCTTATATGTTACAGTAGATTTCCATTTTCTTCTGAAGAAATGAAAATTAGTTCAGCAAACCTGATTTCTGTGTTAAATATATCGTAATTTTTCCCTTTATTGATAAATTACAGAATGTGTATATGCATAGACTTGAAGTGTAGTGTATGGACAAAGTTTAGAAAGGTTAGAAAGCAAGCTGGACAAGGATAATGTGCGAAAGTAAATATTGAATGCAGCAGAATTAAGGAAGACTTAAATTCTCACATGAGAAATGTTGAATGGTCATCACCCATGGACAATGGGATAGGAAGAGGATGCTAAAATCCTCGCATTATTTGAAGAAGTGGACTTTTTAATGAGGAATTGCAGTTGAAATCTGCCAAGGGTCAGGCTATTTTAAGGGCTTAATTCAATAGGGTTGGAACAAATGAATTGTGAATAATTGATTTAGTCGATACTTTTAATGGATGTCTTCAATTCTGAAATAGACTACTATTACCTTAAAAATCCCTGACAGTCAGAATGTCTTTAATTGCATCTGAATATCTTTGATTGTCGATAAAGTTCATGACTGAAACACTAAAAATGGAAAGGATGCAGAGAAGATGGGTACCCAGCAGTGAGGGCAGGAAAAAGTGTGATGCAAGTTGTTTTACAGTATGGAACTGATAAAAGTTCAAAGTTATTTCAAATGTTTAAGGGTGTGATCCCACATGAAACTTGAGGGTCTGAAGGGTTTGTGCGTAGAGTGCTCTTTTGGGTAATTGTCACGGAGATTGTTTTGAAAGTGCAGCAATAGTGAGGATCAGACTACCAAGAGGAAGAAAAACCCAAAACTTCCTACAACAGTAAAGTTTTGTCCCAGACTGTCAGAGGTGGTCAGAAACTGCAAAATTATGATTTGGGTTTTGGGTTTGGAATCAGCACTGAGCAGGATTTGGAGAGGATGTTACTGCAGTGGGTGAATACAGATGCAAAAGGAGCTCTTGGGAAGAATTTTGAAAGAGGAAATAAGTGGCACAGAAAGAAGCCTACAACTAAATCAAAGTCAGCAATGCAAATTTCTGAAAAGCTCCAGGTTGATTACATTGGATGTGGTGTTTTTTATTAACTTACTTAAATAATGCCAATAAAAAACTTTTTATCACTTTCTAGGTTTTGTGCAGGTTGTGACATGGAATGAACAGTATCAAAAATTGACTACCAGCGATCAAAATGGCCTCATCATCGTGTGGATGCTTTACAGAGGTATTCTGGAGAATAAACTTGATATGGAATAATATTCTGTGTCGTGAGAAATATTTTCTTTTCCTCACCTGCAGTTTTTACAATTCTTTTTTGGAGTTTTTATTTTACAGATTGTATAGCTCAAAATAGTTTTAATACAATTTTCAAGTTTTGTTGTAATACTTGTCTATATTTTTTATAGTGTTGTCACATGTGACAAGGCATTTATCTTGCAGAGCTACCGTAGAAGAAGATATCAGTACTTAGCCATATGCTTGATAAACTGCTCTAAGTTTTTGATCTTTGTTGCTCTATTCCCTTGGAATACAATATGAAAAATATATTGTGCATTGAGCACAAACATATTGATAGACTACTAGAACTTATCAACCCTGTTTAAAGCATCAATTAAATACTGTCATAAAAACAATCTTTAGAAATGTTTAAGGTAGTGAACCAATATATCTAACCAGTGTATGACTGTAATTATCTTTTGTTGCTCTTGACCCTTTCACACACTCATATTCTGTGGTGCACTGGAATTCATTTGAAAGCCAGCAAACCTCACAGTCAAGGTAACCATTTTCCAACACGTGGGAGAGAAAAAGAAAATAAAGGGTTTTCCTATTCTCTTGGGAATTTTAGTTTAATGAAAAATGGAAACAAATAAAATCTTAGCTTTTCTTCTCATTTCAGGAGTAAAGAACAAAACTCAATCTTTCTGGCTGATATATGGTGGCTACTGTCACATAAATAATCTCTTAGTTTTTGGAAAATAATTAGTAAATTACTTACTATCTATTCCTAGTAAAGCCGGTTGTTCCCTCTGTTTATGTTTCCTATTGTATTTTCAGTTCTGGAATTACTGAAGCACAGAGCTCATTCTGTAGGGCCCCTCTTGGACTTTGGCTCCCCTTTCTGAGTCCTCATTCTTCACCGTTGGCTTTGGAAATGAGCAGCTCCCATGGGAACACTGGGTTTCACAGTAACTGTGTCCGTGTCTTCTGGGGACACTGCACTGTAGTCTTGCTAGGCTTTTACTGAAAGGGCAGTTCAGTGGTTAGCATGTACCTTGAGTCCTCTAGAGGTTTGTCAAATCACAGCTGTAACTCAGTTTTTCTTTCACTTCTAATAGGTTCTTGGTATGAAGAGATGATTAACAACAGAAATAAATCAGTGGTTCGAAGTATGAGCTGGAATGCTGATGGACAGAAGATTTGTATTGTGTATGAAGATGGAGCTGTGATTGTTGGATCAGTGGATGGTAAGGTTTTAAGCCCTACTAATTATTGTGCTATTACACAAACTTGTTTGTAGTGTTACATACACAGTGGCCCTATTTCTCTAGGTAAATACAATTAATAGTTACTAATTATTGCTTTGACTTTAGTTGTTCTAGTTTTCACACTGGTAACTTGCATCCTGTTTTTAATTTTGTGGTATATTTATTAAGTGCAATGTTTTGTTCCAGGCAATCGCATTTGGGGAAAAGACTTGAAAGGTACCCACCTATGCCACGTGGCCTGGTCCTCTGATAGCAAAATTTTACTCTTTGGAATGGCAAATGGAGAGATTCACATTTATGACAATCAGGGAAATTTTATTGTAAGTTCATTGTGGTATAATTAAGGATTATAATTGACTTCAACAGGCATAAAAGCTCACTTCCTTTTAATATATTTAGTGTTTGTTTAGTTGGTGGACTTCACTACTGAGAACTGGACAACCTCCTGCACAGAGCTTTTATTCAAGAGTTCTGCGGCTTTTTATTATAATTATTTCTTTTTTGGTAGCTAAATGAATATCACATCAACTAATGCCTTTTTGCGTTGCAATAATTACTGAAAATGTAAAAGCAGGAGTGATCAGACTAGTGAAATTAAATGAAACTCTTTAGGACATCTGAAAATCTTTACTTTCAAAAATGTTTGTGATGATAGGTCAGACTTAATATTTTTAGCTGTTGTTTTTTTTCTCCTTTCATTATTTGGAGGAACTAATGCTGGCTTAAAGGATATTGACTTCTTACAGTTTCTGCTTCTTAAACTATTACCATGCTCTTAGAAAAAAACAATAGTTTATTTTCCTATTGCTCCTATTATTCTTTACAGAAAACCTGGTAGTGAGTGGAAAAATAAAAGGAAATAGCTGTAGTGTATTGTTGAATTCCTACAACCTAGATTTATTTATTTATTTTTATCTGCTTACTTGGAGTACTGGAATATGACTATAACAAAATGCTAAGTAAAACACTGACTTTAAAATCAGTGTATTTGGGACCATGTTCTTAACTTTTAAATGCTTAATATGGTGAATTTTCTTCTCCTTTCCATTACCTTCTTAAGAAAGTATCTGCTACCCTTCCCGTTTTCTTTAGTTTATTCTCCCACTGTATCTTTCTCTCTTCCCACTGTGTGTGTCATGGTATTTCCAACTGCTACAAATTACTGAAATTCCTTGAATAATTTGCTGTCATTTCCTCACCATATCAACAATATGTATGGTTGTGCTCTCTCTCCCTCTCCCCCTCTCTGCCATAACTTACCTGGTATTCCTCTTCGAATTGATCCAAGAATACTCCTACCTTTCAGACAAACCCTCACTTGTGTTACCAGGGATTCTGGGTTCATTATTGCAAAAGTTAACTTATCTTGATTGGTGTTCTAATTTGGACACTAGTTTTTTCCAATTGTTTTTAAATGTTACTCAGCAGACTTTAGTCAAGAAAAAGCAGACAAAAGGTTTCTTTTTTTTTCCTTTTTAAATATTGTGCCCAGGAATGGTTTGAAATAATTTTTATTTTTTGCAATGTTCCGGGGGATTTCTTGTGTCTGTGCGCATGTGTGTGTGCAGTAGGCTTTTTATGTTGTTGGTTTTCTTTGTTTTTAAGTTACTTTTCAAAGAATGAAAATGCCAACGTTAGGGTAGTTCTTTGTAGTTAAAAATATACGTTTGCATATGTCTGATCTGGCTTTGATTATAGAAGGAAGTTTTTCAAACCCATAAAATTCCGAGAACTTGAAAATTTTTCTTGGGACAGGAAAACAATTTTGCTTAGACATCTTGTCTTTTGGAAGTGTCAGTAGAGATATAAATTATTCTTTAAATAACGTGTGGTATGTGACTTTAATTACCCATTCTCGTGCAGGTGAAAATGAAGCTGAGTTGTTTGGTGAACTCAACTGGAGCCTTCAGTATTGCTGGGATACACTGGTACCACGGTACCCAAGGCTACATTGAACCCAACTGTCCTTGCCTTGCTGTCTGTTATGGCAATGGGAGATGCCAGTTAATGAGAGATGAAAATGACTACAGTAGGTACAAGATGTGGGGTGTAAGTTACTGAGCTCCTCTTGACCCAAAATGTCTACTCGTGTTGATGTTCTTACTGTTTATTCCTTAAAAACTAGATCCTGTTTTGCTTGACACGGGTATCAATGTAGTGTGTATTCAGTGGAACCCCAATGGAAGCGTCCTGGCGGTGGCAGGCTCCCTCAAAGCAGCTTGTCAAGATAAAGATGTCAATGTTGTGCAGTTCTATACTCCATTTGGTGAGGTAAAAATAGTTGATATATAGTATAAATGTTTGGAGTTTTTTTCTTTCTAAATTTTATTATATTTTGCTACAGGGTCATTACTGGTGGAGTTTGGATGCCAAGATGCAGGTGTTTAGTGCTCTGAGGTATCCAGGAATCCACATGCAGCTGGAAACATCTGGAAACAGGACCATGTACCCTCTTAGAACAGCAGGATAGTGGCCAGCATGAAAATCCAAGTGCCTCTCAAAACACTAATGATAGGATAGGTGTGGTGTGTAACTTTGAACACCAGATCTCTGAGATGAGACTATAGAGGATAAGCAGTTTGGAGCTTAGGCAGCAGTCAAGATGTCAATATCTGTGTATCAAATTCAGAATTATTTGTCTTTCTACACTGGCTGTCTGAGACCTGGACATCTCTAGATTAGAAGCTGAAAATACAGCAGTGAATGCTCCCCTCTTTTTCATGGAATCAGTAAAACTGGCAAAAAGGCATCCTGTATCAGGAGAAGCAATGGCTCAGAAACCTCAGAAAAGCTAAATTTTTGCTAAACTTCTTCATTTGGCTGTTGGGGCTATTGTTTTGTAAATGTTTTTTGTCCATCCTGTCTTTTTTATGCTAAATGTTTGATAGTTGAGAGACAACTGGTCAATATATTTTTCTTGTGCTGTTTTTGCCTTGCCGGGTAATATCCCTTTCCCTCTTAGTAATATACCTGAAAATCAGTATGTTAGTGTTATGTATCAAAGTGTGATGAAGTTTGTCCTTTGTACAGAGGAAGTACTGGCCAGCTCTGAGCTGTGCTGTGAAAGGAGTTAAGATCCAACATTATCTGTAGGGGTTGCCTTAGTTGGAAGTATTTAACAGAACCAGAGATTTTGGCAATAATGTTACATCTCTGGCTACTAATGTCCTTCGGGTTTACTGATACTGGTGTTCTAGGTTTTGTATTTAGTGTTTAGAAGTAAATTCTTCAGGTTTTAGAATTGTTTTATACTAGTTCTGATACTCAGATATGGACTTAACTTTTCGGGAGATGGTATTTTCCATGAATAATGTGTGACCAGTATTTTGACTTGGTATTTGCATCTCATCAAAGGTACGAAATAGCTACTGAACTGTGTAAGTTCATTGGTAGCAGTTTCTTTAGGCACAAAGTTATGCCCTCAAAAGGAAAGCTAGATCTAAGCATACATATCAGTGTTCTACTCAGTAAAATGTATTTTTTAAAGCCTAAGATTATTCAAAAATGTACAGTAAATAGTAGATAACTGTATCTTTTATTACATACATCTATGCTATTTGCAACTAAAAAGGTACCCACAAACAGATGCTCTGTGGGACTAAAGTTATAGCTTTTGAAAACATTATTTTTTTTCTAATTGTTTCCTTCATTCAATTTAAAATTCTTCAGCAAAGTAAAGATATTTGGAAAAAGATGGAAAATGCACCAACTGCCTTTCTTAGATTCTTTTGGAAAGGAGATAGAGAAGAGGAAAATTTCCATTGCCTCCCTGAAAATTGTGTATCTCTGCAGCTAATTCATTGCATGCTCTTGGCATAGAGTAGGGATATGTTTTTTTGTTTAGGCTATCAGCTGTAGTTAAGGGTGTTGTACATGAACTGACTAATACGCTTCCAGCATCATTGAAACTTCTGAGGCATGTCAGGATTAGTACTACTGCTGTGTTTTAGTTGTGACTGAAATTATAAAGGTGATTCCAATTACCAACCAAAGGGAATAGTGTTTATACTGTCATTCTCCATCTACTGTTTACTTCTGTAAGATTGAACTGTCACTGAGTCCTGCTTTTTCTTTCTCTCTGGAGAAATGAACACAAAAAAACAACAAACCAAACTTGAGGTGAAAGAGCACTTTGTGTACACCTTAAATATCTCCCTCTTTCTTTGCATATGTACAGCAATTTGAGAATTGTATGGGGTACTATAAAGAATATCTATGAGGTTTTTTTCATCAACTATGAAAACTATTGTCTATGTATTTTAGAGTGGCTTTCCTGTGATAAATTCAGAAACTTGTTCTTTCCTTTTTCTAACCAAGCACTTACGTACACTGAAAGTTCCTGGCAAACAGATATCCTCCTTGTCCTGGGAGGGAGGTGGACTGAAAATTGCACTGGCTGTTGATTATTACATATATTTTGCAAACATTCGCCCACATTACAAGGTATGTAGTAATGTGAAACTTAATTGTATTACTAAGTTTCCTGTTATTTATTCTCTTTCTGATCAGGTTGAAAAAGTAGCTTGCTCTAATATACATACATACATATGTGTGTGTGTATACATATAGATATGAAATTAGTGCTTAACTTAAGATTGCAGCTTGATCAATGCTACTGACTCGAAGTTTTAGTGGAATATGAGGGTCTGTCTTAGTGATGCAGTGGCTTAGCCATTGCTCTTACAATGAATTTGGAGTTTCATTTTCACAATAAGGAAATGTATGCATTGTTAATATTAACAGAACTGGGCATGATTCTAAATTTGGTAGGAATTGAGGATGTCATTAGGTAAGGCTCCAGTGTTTTCAGTGCTGTTTGGTTAACTAGGTTGGGCTAAGTGATATGATGGGAATTGTTTGAGCCTTACTTTACTGTCAGTTTTTTGGTGGTGAATTATTCATTTGGGCCAGGAAAGTTGAGTAGACACTTGAACAATAGAAATGAATGCAACCTGATAGGTGTACTTCCTGCTTACATTTCAGTTCCCAATATACTTCTTACAAGTGTGTATTCATCTAATTCTAAATAATGTTTTATCTTGTCTACCACTTGAGTTTTTTCATTTGGTGGTTTTTTTTTAGGAGTTAGAACTATTTCACTTAAATTTACAGTTTAACAAATAATAGCAATTACTTTCCAGTATAGAGTATTGCATAATTTTTTCTCCCAGCACAGAATATGTTCTTTAATCATCAGTGTGTAGCCACTGCAATTAAAAAGAGAGAGAGTGCAATGTGAGGAACACCCTGCAGCTATATTGAAATGTATTCTTCCATTTGGTTGTGAAAAACCATTGGTCAGGGAGTTATAAACACAAATCTGCTAGGAAGCAATTTTGAATAGTTTGTTGTAAATCTTCTGGAAGAGACTTTGGAAATCTGAGCTGGAAATCAGTCTTGCAGGAAATGCTACCTAATGTTTTTTTGGGAAATGTGTAACAGCTGGAACACAGGCCTGTTGCTTTTTCTGAAACTCATCAGTATCTAGGAGACCATGTGTATTTCAAGATCTGGCACAGTTTGCAAATTAATGATACTTTGAAACTTTAGTTTTAGAAATTGCGTGGGTAAGCTCATTTTTTTCCATTTTGCATGGTTGAAAAGGAAAGAGATGTGTTCAAATTAATTTATTTCTGCGGCAAATAAACTCTTAATATGTTGGTAGTGTACTCTATTTCAATGTTAAATATTTTTATGGTGAATGATACATGTTTTCCTTCAATAAATAATACACATTACTTCTGCTGTGTTTTGATAATATAAGTAACTCCCTTTTAGGAGCTAGGCATTCTAAAAGGTGACAGTGATTAAATGGGAGTGATTGAAAGCTGTAATTATCTTAGGCTGGATTGGAATTAATGACCTGGAGATGAAGAGTTAGTATCACATTACCAATCTACTGAATAATCTGTTTTCCTCTATTTTTCAATAAACCATAATAAGAGAAAGGGGGTTTTAAATTAACATGACAGTAAAAACTATGAATTGAGCTGATCTTTTTTTAAACTATTCGTAGTTTGCGTGGAGTTGTAATACTAATTTAGAGTCTACAGGTCTATTCTAGAAGTTCTTCTGTTGATGCTGTAGTTTATCATCTTGGTTTCATTTCCTGAGGAGTGTGGGAACCTCTCTTGCCAACACTAATAAGCTTTCTCTTCTCTCTCTCTAGTAGATGCTGATGCAGAGAATTCTATTAGTTTTTCTACAATTGCATCATCATCTTTAAGTGTTTTGCTTTATGTCTCACTTATTTGACAGCTTCACCTCCTTTCTGAGCTATTTTCTGATTCTGCTGTATTAGAAAGGATTTTCATTATTAAATCCTGTACTTTAAATCAGTCAAATGCAATAAAATGCATCCTGCTATGTATATTCCGTTTCTTTTGCCTTTTTGCCCTTTCTCCTACTCGTTACAGGAATAATTATATTCTTCTGGGAGGAAGGGAGGGGTTTTCTCATGGTACTAATATGGAAGGGTGATGCGAGTTATTACAGTGCTCCTATATAACTGCTTATTTTTGTCTGCTTCTGGAATTGCACTGTTTAAGGTATTTATTATATTTCCTTTGGGAAATGAACTTTGGGTTTCCAAATCAGTAGTCACAAAGCAAGCATTTTCATGGCAAAAACCACATCACAGTGGGTATTTCAGAATACCTGCCGAACTATATAAATATACCTATATACCTGCTGAACAAAGAAGAAACAAGGCAAAGAGAGATCTTGTAACATTTTAAGGTTGATCCTTCAGTTCTGAAGTTACTCTGTGATAGAAAAGCTTCTTTTGCCAGTTTGATATTATTCCAATATCTTATTATGTGAGCTGTGTTCTCATATTTTTAATAAATCAGTTTGTCACGTGACAGGTAAAAAATATTGAATGCTGATTGTGTATATGAAATGAACTCATTCTTTCATGGCTGTGAACAATTCATTCTTGAATTGTTAAAATTTCTGATTGGTTTTATCAAAATTGTCTCTCTTGGCAGTGGGGTTACTGTTCCAATACCGTTGTTTATGCCTATACAAGACCGGATCGCCCGGAATGCTGTGTAGTCTTTTGGGACACAAAAAACAATGAGAAATATGTGAAATATGTCAAGAGCCTTATTTCCATAACAACTTATGGGGACTTCTGTGTTTTAGCAACTAAAGCAGATGAAAACCAGCCTCAGGTAAAATCTGTCTTTTAATTTTCACTTGAAATGCTCTGTTCTACATCAGTTCTTTACAGCCAGAAAAAGATGAAATGTAAAAGTCTGAATCTGCCTTAGAGTTGTGTCAGTTGTAATTTGACAGAATGGCACTTGAATGGGCTCAGTGTTTAAAAACATAGAATCCCAACAAATACCAAAGTAGCTGATTAACTGCAGCTACAGATCAACTCCTTGTAGCCATTAGTAACCTCGTAAAAACTGCAGCCTTCCAGATTAATGTTTCTTTAGAAAGATTTGGAGCGGTTCTCCAGAGACAAGCTAAAAGCATCAGAATGGTAATGAATGTTTCATCAGTCAGAAATGGAAAAAACCCGGCAATTTCTTAGGTGATATAAATTACATTTTACTGCAAACTGCTTTGTTTAATTATTTATTTTATATGTAATCACAAATGATAAATGTATTCTTTGGTTAATGAATGTTCAGTTAGTGTGATACTGTTACACAATTTTTCTTGCTCAATCACTTCAGAATTATTTTCTGTATCACTTGTATATTGCTTACAAAGGAGGAGCTTGAGACAGAGTCATTTGGTGCCATGGTAAAAAACACCAAACATGCTTTAGTGCTGCTTTGCTTCATAGTGCTATAAATGGTATACTGTCATATGGACTGAAAACATAGGATATGTGGCCATAAACACTGGGTGAAGTTGAGTGCAATAAAATAATTTTTTTTCTGGATTGTAATTTTAAAGGAGGAAACAAGCAGTAGAGAGACTTAGTGTAACTTTATTGAGCATAAATAAGAGATTTAATTTTAGCACCTGAAAATTACAGATATTAAGGACCTTTCATTTGTTTTGAAATGGCTCCAGTGTAATTATTAACACTGTGAGTTACCAGGTTTTAGGAAATTAAGTGCATAGGCTTATGGGTAGCAGTTCATTAGAGTTGTTTTCTGAAAAACTGATTTGGTTTACAAGAGATTTTGGTCATTATAATTGTGATTTCAAAATGGCAGAATTTACAGCAATAACTAATGGGAAAAAAAAAATACTTAATTTCAGCAGGACCTGTTTAAAGATATTGCAAGTAGATGTGTCACTAAGTTAGGAAGGACTTCATGTTGATATCCATAGCAAGGCTGGATAAATCAGACAATGGAAACTCCCTGCCCTGGCATCACTCTGTGTGGGTCATACAGCCTGTCCTGGATACTGTTACTCCACCACCCCTTGACAGGCTCTGATCTGCTGACTTGGAGTCTTAGAAATGACTAGAAAGGGCATAAAAGAGAAATTTATTGTAGAGTGAATGTGAGGATAATTTACCAGAGAAGAATTAATGTAAACATGGTGGAAATAAAAAATAGAGAGTTAAAAAAGCCATGTGTGTTTTCCTACAAAGGCAGAGGCACACTATATTTTTTTTGAAAATAGAAATTTGAGAATGCTGGTGGAAAGTTTAACTCATGAACAAAGAAATAAAAATACGATTTTTGTGAGGTACTTATTGGTGGCCAAACCAGAAAGAAATATTATTTAATGAAAAGAAATCCATGTTCAGCTCTTTTTCTTTAAAAGAATGAAGTTCATATGGTAGATGAAAAGCTTAATTGAGCTGCTCTCATGTGAGGAATGAGATGTCAATCTATCAGTTTAAAAGGGTAGCTCTACAGTTACAGTAGTCTGCTACCACAATAACATGGATTGTTCAGGAGATGAAAGAGCCATGAAAAACTAATTATCTTTCATTTCCTGGAGAGTCAGGGAAACGCCTCTTGGGCAATTCACATTTTGGTAGCCCTGTATATTTTATTTATTTTATTTTAAGTTTAAAGGCTTGACAGTAAAAGTTACTCATTAATTTCCACACTTCTCATTCAAGGCATTTCCCTGTGCAATAATCATTACGCTATTTAATCCTTGATTTAGATCTGGAGAAATAAATACATAAACTACAACAATGAAGCATTGATGTCTAGTGAATTGTTATGTGTTTGCATCTTCCTGAATTTAACAGCCCAGTCTCTGAGGTACCTGTGCTGTTAAAGCCTTCCTGAGTGGGATTACAAGAAGGGCAAAACTAGAAAAAAAACCTCATCATTTCTGTAGTACCTGTGATACTGCAGGGCAGAGGGAGAGCCTTACTGACAACCCTCCCCACACTGTTACCCTCTTGGAGGTTCAAGGAGATGGAGATCTGCAAAGGGTAGAACAAAGATCCTAACTGCTGGGAGTTTATTATATTATCTTTTGCATGAGCAGCTGATGAGAGTTAAGTCCCTGAGTCAGTGGTGTGTCATGCCTGTAAATACTCGCAGTGCAGTGTGTGCCTCACACAGCAGCAGGGGAGACACGGCCTGTCTTGCCCACGTGTTGTCTGTGGATGTGCTGGTGGTACTCCCTACCTGTTGGATTTTGTCTGGTAGATTTGCTCCCTTGCATAAAACAGCTGGTTTCTTGCCTGTTTTGTGCTTGTTCTTTGTTTATGGTGCTAACTGGCAAATAGCTCATTATTCTCATGCTTCTGCTGCTTTATATTTGCTGCAGTCATGGTCTCCATTTTCTGTTGCTGATGAGCTTTAGAATGTATGACGTGGGTCATGAGATGCACCTTCACAGAAAACCATGTACAGCTTACTGATTTACAAAAAGTGTGGTGGTAATGACACTTGCTTTTATTTCCATACAGTATGTGCTGGTTCTCTGCAATTCTATTGGCACACCCTTGGACCCAAAATATATTGATATTGGTAAGCAACTTGCAATAGTCTTACTCTGTAATTTGTGTTGGAATTGACCTGTTAGTTATCTGTTAATAAAGATAATGGCTTATAAAACCAGTCATATTCCTTGTCAAATTGGCTAAACTTAGACTGAATCTCCCAGTTAATGCAAACCGTGGATAATAGAATTTTTAAAAATTGCTACTTTTCTTTATTTCTTTTTTGTAATGGATGTTTTTTGGCAATTCAGATTTTCCTTCACAACGGTGGTAATTCAACTTCTTTTTTAGAAAATGTACTTTGAAAAGGGTCCAGTTGTATCAGAGGAAGTGAAATAATTT
The DNA here is from genome assembly GCA_013397755.1 of Cnemophilus loriae. Lineage (NCBI taxonomy): Eukaryota > Metazoa > Chordata > Aves > Passeriformes > Corvidae > Cnemophilus > Cnemophilus loriae. Next base: position 1,115,426 of record VZTF01009633.1, on the reverse strand, counting down.
GATTTGGACTTTCATTTAAAAATAACTTGGTGCTGCTTTCCAAATATCTTAAACATCAATTTCTGGTGTTTCAGTGTTGATAATATCATTTTCTTACCTCCCTCACAATTGTTTTATTAAGTAGTTTCAGAATATAAATTAAAATTCAATTAGAAAAAATCAGTGGATTATAACAGAAGTATGAAAACACCCCAAAATCCTAACTAGTGCTGAATTCCAGGCTTTCCCTTCTGCTTGTTTGCTGCAGGTGTGGTACAGAACATTGCCAAGTAATTGCAAACCATTGTTTTCTGTGACTTTCGCTTGAGAATAAAGACCACTGATTATTTTCCCTTTTCAACAGATGAGGGAATTGTAGACAAACTGCCAAATTAATCAGTTTTTTGATTAATGAATCCACTTTTATTTGTTCTGGTTTTTCCTTTATTTTTGGTTTGTTACCCAAATAGGTCTGAATTTGGATTCAGAGTAGATGCTCTGAACCCTGTTTGCAGTTTTCTTTTTGAAGCTTGATTCTTTAACTCTCCTGTTTTGTTGAAAGGCTAAATAGTTTATTTAAATTTATAAAAATATTTATTTGCTTTTTTGAATTATTTTTTGAATGAGAGAGAAAACTCTATTATGACAAGAAACCTCATGAAGCTTTTTAATGTAAATTGCCTTCTAGAGCCGTTGTTTTATCCTCTCTTCAAAAAGAAACTTCTGGCTAAATTAGGCTCAGTAGAGAAGTTAGTTCCAAGCCATAGTGCTAATACTTGGTGTTAATATTAAACAACAAACAGCCATTCTGTCTGATAAAACTGATGGGTAAAGTGTCTAGCAAAGTTTTGGTAAGATAGAAATGATGAGGAAAGTAAAGTGAAGAACTATTAAACAAGGAAGTAACAACAATTCACAGAAGAATATAGGTAGGAAAAAAATCAACCAAAGACCAGAAATAATTGAGATCATAAAAATGATTATTTTCCTCAACCAGTGCTTCTAAACAGTTTTATTCTTTATTATATATTAACTAAGTTTGTAAGTATCATTTTCTAATGTTCAGTTTTTCAGTGATAGCAGGAGGAATCAGCTGAGAGTCATACATATATTGTGAAATTCATGCCCTATATTATAGATAATAATTAAAACGAAGAGCATGCTCTGATGAATGAGTTTGACTACTTTGTCCTATGGAAAGTGTGTGAAATATTGTGGTAGTTTTAGTCTTGTGATTTCTGTTTGTGTCCCTTTCATGTCCTCCTGCTACCTTTTGCAATAGGGGGGCCATATCAGAATCTTAAGGAATAATATGTCCAGGAGGTTCAGTATCAAAAATTTTACCAAGAATGGAAGAAAAAACAACCAAACAATGCCCCCCCACCAAAAAAACCAAAAACAAAGAACCTAAACCCAAACCAGAATCCCAACAACATAAACACTGAAGTAAGATGATGTGGTGGGTGATAGTAGTGAGAGTTAGGTGCCTATTTTGTCCCTGTCCTGTCTCTGCTCCTGATCAGATGTCTACACTGTATGTGCCCTGTAGTTTCCTGGACTTACTTGGCAGGTGGGATTGGGGTGGTGGGAGGAGGGTTCAGGGACTTAGAGGGAGTAGTTCTTCTCATTTCTGCAGCTGACATCTAAAATAAGTTGAGTGAATCATTCATGAAGGGGGTCTTTTTGCTCTCCATTGGGTACGAGTAAGCCCAGGGCAGCCAGCTCGTCTCTGTCAGAGATGTTTAAAATTAGGTGAGATGAATCCCACTCACTGTTAAAATTAGCTTTGCATGTACACCTCTAACTCTGCATTTAAACTCTTTGCTTTGCATTTTTCTAGTGTTCTGTTTATGTGAACTTTCTGAATCTATCTATGAGAGTTTTATTTACATTATAAACAAAGGTTTCTTTATGATTCTGCCAGTATGACCCATCTCCTACAGCTGCCTGTACACAAGAAAAGAACCTTTTTCAGTAACTGGGAACACTTAAAAAGAAAGGGTATTTAATTAAAAAGTGCTGTTGTTATTCCAACTGTACTTGAATTGTGCTGAAGAGATTAAACAATCTCTTCCTTTAGCATAACAAAGCTTTCTGCAGCCTGCTGCTGTTCCCTCCAGTATTGGATGACTAGTTTAGTGCATAGATTTTTAATGCTCTTTCCTCGAGTGAGTTCACTTGTGAAAATGCTGGGCATTATAGCCTTCAGCCTCATAGATGGGCAAATACCTGAGGTTAGGAATATTTACATTTTTGAGTCCTGAAAAATTTCTGTAGCCTCAGTAGTTAAAACATTACAAGTGAGTCTTTCACTGCTGTATGGTATACACAGCCAAAGATTCAACCTTCTGTTTTTTTAAATATATGCATCCTGTAAGACTCCGTTAAAGTTTGCTCTCCAAACTTGCAGAAGGGATTGAAGGTAAAAGTGGAAAGCAAATGCCTATAAGTGCAACTCTTCTGGAACACATGGTGCTGGTTTCATCGTAGTTACTTTCCTCTTTTTGTGACATTTAAAAATGCAACTTTATAGAACAACTAGCAATATTTACAACATAAGATCAGTTGGTGTGAGAGGTTGACAGCTGTACATAGTCAAGGTCCTATTGTACAGTATATCATGCTGTTTATCACAGCTGGAGCTTCCTTGGCAGTGGGAAGTGTCATTGTTCCAGTTTGACAGCGTGCTGAACTTAAGCAGCTGTCTGGCCTTGCAGAAATCAATAGAGAGAGAAGACCTTGTAAAACCTTATGGGCAGAAGACCTTTCTGAAAGTTCTTCTAAGATTGCAGTTGGTACGTGATTTCTAACAAAATCATTGTCCTTTTCCTCTATTTATAAATGAGGAAAATCAGCATTAAATCAATTATCAGGCAAGAGTCATTATTAATAGTTCAAGATACAAGCAGTTGAAAAGTAAAATTAACTTATCTCTTACTCAAGATAATTGGAGGGGTGTTACTGACTTATGAAAAATGCTATTATCTGCTTGTAAAATTCTTTTTTTCCCCTCTTCTTTCTACTAACACTGTTTTTCAGGTTATTTTCTCTTAGTAAACTGCTGAAATTTTGCATAAAGTTCTGCCCATAGAAAGCTAGGTAATTTTTGTTTTGAACTCTTGTTCTTGTTTTAGACTTCTAAGTGCCATCTTTCAGAGTGGCTTAAATACACTTAGGTTGTTACTTTATTTGATTTTCATAAATGCTGATGAAAAATGATTTCTTTTGCTGTAGAATGTCCTCAACAGACCACTTGGTATCTGTGTGCTCCTGTCTTTTCTTGCGTGTGTGCTCTTCACTGCTGTGAATCTAAACTATATTTTTTGACTGGCTGTAATTACTGCAAATTGAACAGGCACTATCTTTGATTTCTATCAGACTGCCACTTGTTGGAAGAAGAATCACCTGGAGCTCTACTGAGCATAAAGGGTTTACTCCTCCTTGAGACTTAGGTGTCTTGCCGGCCTCTTGGGCAAAGCCTCTTGGACTTTGTCCTGGTAGGAGATGGATTGTGGAGAAAAAAGACTCCTCGTCTAGGTAGCTGACAGAGTATTTAAATAATGCATCTGAGAATGTGTGTTAAGACACAATTTGTCTGAATTGTCAATTTATAATATTTTATAATACTGTTTCAACAAAGCGCTATTAATCTCCTAATGACAAAGTAATTGTGATATTATGCAATGTTTGATTCATCCTCAAGAGATATAAATCTTATGTTGTTGGGCTCCAAGCCAGTAATTCAAGCAAGGCTCAAAAAAAGAAGTACTTATTTCCTTTATCCTGTTGAATTTTTAATTATGTCATTAGCCTTCTAATGCTTGTCTAATGCTTGTCAGATTAATCATCTGATAAAGGGCCATCACTTCAGCTTTCTTTAGCTGATTGATGAGTGGTTACACTTTCAGCTGTTCCTCATACTGCTTTTTATTTTGTCCAAAGGCATTTTGCTTCCTGTGCTTCTTGTGCCTTTTGTTTGAGGTCCTTCACAATAGCTTGTTTGCTAGCCCATAAATTACTCTTTTCTTCATTGTCTAACATTACTGCATTCCATCCTACTCCGGTACAAAAATTGGCCAACACAGTGTCTTCTGTGCTTGTTTCACAGGCTCACAGGCTTTCTGTCAAAGTCCTTTGATGAATAACTAAATATAAACTACAGAACGTTAAATATCTTGTTATATAATATCTTTTTAATGGAAACACAACAGATGGTATCTGCTAAGAAAAGGTCACTCAGGCTGGGTTATATCATCTTCTTACATGTACTTAGGAGTACTGACATAGTGAAGTGTTGAATTATCTTTCAAGTGTGTGTTAGCACCCAGTGAAATTAATACAACAGCCTGACCAATACAGAGGTGGATTAAAGGCAGAGCTGGAGTCATGCCCAGGTGTCTTGTCTCCCTCCTGGATGCCTTAACAAGGATCACTGAACTACATGTGAAACAGCACTTGAATTGCTGTTACTTAGTTGATCCTTTTAATGTAAATTGTAACGGATTTTGAATATTTATGTTCTGTAAACTGTGGTTGTTCTTGAGTTGTCCCACATGTCCCAACATGTTCAGTTGTCCCTGCTGTTGCCTGACATTTTCTTCCATTTGTGAGCCAACGCTTGTAGAGATACTTGAATCAAGCTCTAAAATTAGGTAGATTTATTGATTAGACTAAGTTCATTCCAGTTTCTCAGGAACAGCCTGTAACAGACTTGTATGAAAACAACAGTTTAGTATTGTGTCTGTCTGTCAGATCGCTTCCTTTCCAGCAGATGGAGGTGGGATTACTTGTCTTTCTTGTTTGTGTATCCTATCCCATAGACTAGAAAGCGTCTCAGCCTTTTCATGTGGTGAAGTAATGTAGTCATGCATTAAGTTTGTTTTCTGTCTACTATTTTTACAAGAAGATTAGACATTGAAGCAGGTGTTTTCTAACAGTTTTGAAGTGAGATGGAGTGTGTGTGGATGAAATGCAGACATTGTAGAAGGTTATTCGAGATTCCTGGGTATATAGGAAAGAAAGTTTCTTTCCTTCAGGGAGGAGGCTTTATGAAGGAATAGTGAAGAGAAAGGAGGTGAGAAGAGAAAGGAGGGCCAGAGAGAATTTAAAGGGCAGTTGTTTCACATGTTGGAGTTGTTTTGAAGGGGATAGTTTGTTTAGTCCTTTTCAGTATTTGGTCACTGAAAAGTAAAGCACCTGTTTAAATGTTTTCCCCACATATTTTCAATGTCTGAAAATTAATTAGTAAGACATTAATACTGAAGTTTGGTATCTGTAAAATCAGCAGGAAAAACTAAACAGTCTAAGAAGTTTACATGTTGAGCATGGAAAGCTGCTGTGCAGTGGAAATGCTGAGCAGAGGAGTGTCCAAATCTCTTGCCTCCTTCAGACTTTAGGTGCTTGCATTTCTGTCTGCTTAACAGTCAGAGCACAGGTTCTGTGAAGGGCACTCATGCTCAGGTGAGCAGCACCTACTGGTAAATCAGTGCTGCTGTATAAGATGGTATTTCCCTACACTAAAGGAAACTTAAGTAATTAAACCAGCTGCCTCGAAAGGGATTCTAGATCTTCCTCAGCCTGAAGGGACTGAAATGAGCATATTTTCTTTCCTAGGAAATGACAAATCTCATTCTTTCCTTCTCTGCCCCAGCAACAGCCCAAACTTGGAGTGGCTGGGACATCCTTCCCTCATGTTGAATCTATGCTGTTACGCAGTCAAGAAGGAAAACATTTTAGGGGCAGAGCATAGCCCAGTGTGGAAGGCTCTGAGGTGAGAAGGTGGAATGGAATACTTTCAGCTGGAGGGGACTGACAAGGATCAGCCAGTCCAAGATCACTCCAGAGCTGACCAAAAGCATGTTGCTAAGGGCATTGTCCAAATGCCTCTTAAACACTGACAGGCTTCGGCACTGACCACCTCTGTAGGAAGCTGTTCCAGTGTGTGACTACGCCCTCTGTAAAGAAATGTTTCATAGTGTCCAGTCTAGACTTGTATTTGAGTTTCTTTTTCCACAGATTTTTCTGTTTGTGATTTCTTGTTCAATGACTGACCAATAGAAAATGCTAAAGCAATTCTAGAAAAAATGCCGTGTGTCCTACTTTTATGCAATTGTTGAAGTTATACAGGCAATTCTGTAAAAGCATCAGTTCCCACATACAGAGAGATGCTGCTCTTCCAGATGTGGCTTTGCATGGATCTGATCCTGATGATTGTGTCTGTGTGCTTTGTCCTGTAAATTCACGTTTGGCTTAAATCCAGTCGTCGCTGAGCCTGCTGTTGCAAAGAAGGGAAGACCCTGCCCTCCGTGCTGGCTGCTCATTCCTTCCTGCTCCAGCATTTGTGATTTTCTCTTTAATCCAACTTAATGTAATCTTTTATTTATTTAATTTTGAGGTCAGTTAGATGAATGAACTGATCCAACTTACTCTGTTGTCCAGCTGCTGCTAGAGCTAATATGAAAGAAGTGGCAGGAAAATGTGTCAGGGGTTGATGTGGATGTAATTTTTGGCAGTAACAGTCAGTTTAGTCTTAGGCATGTTCATAAAAGGCCTAATGGATTGTATTCCCCTGGATAAAGCATGGATGCTTTGCCATCTTGTTTCTGGATCACAACAGAGCTTATGTGAACTACTTTTTTTCTCAGACTGGGGTATTTCAAGGTGTGCACAAATGAGTAAGTTTAGGGTCCATGGAAGCTCTAAGTCGAAGGAGGAGTCACCTGCTGAGTGTGAGGAGCCCATGGCTTCAGATGTGGGCATGGCAATGTGGTTTAACATTGTCTTGGACCATGGGTACTCAAACGCTGACTAAGTTGAGTCCAAACATGAATCCTTAGTACAAAAATGTTGTGATTTGAGCAAACCTTATTCTGTCACAGGTCAGGAGATTCTCATGTTTCATTTTTAAAGGATAAAAGCATTAGTTGTTATGGCACATACAGCTGGAAGTTAATAAAAGAACAGAGCAAATACACAGAATTTATTAATGTTTTTGATGAAACAGGAAACTGTATCCTTCAGTTTGGATGTGACTAGTTATCAAAATGTGTTATAAGTCCATGAAATACACTGAGTTGCATATAATGTAAACAACTGTGCTGCTCACATGTTAAGCATCATCACTAAGCCTTCTTACCGAGTATTGACATTTTTACTAAAAAGTATTCTGCAGCCATTGGGTAGCTTATATAATCCTCTTGGTTTCAAAGAAATGAAATCTGTTCAACCAATCTTCCCCCATCTGTCTCTTGTAGCACTGCTCCTCTATGTGGCAGGCTTGTAGCTCCCTCCAGAGTTCTGTTCTGTGCTAAAATACAGAGAGGAAAAAAAACCAAAAAGAGATTCACTGTAAAAGAATTGTATTTTGTGCTCACATCATGTTATCTGCACGACTCAGTGTTCCACTACCAGCCTGGTTTGCACAATTCTTTTGAATTTATCTAGGGGGTTTTTTGTTGTCATAATGATTTACTTGTAGAACTTAAAGACACTGGGTGATTTGCATACTAGGTTTCTTCATTTTTCTATACCTTTACTATTTTGGTTTTGTTTGTTGTTTTTTTTTTCACTGAGCATGGACAGCAGGAATGAGATATTCAATTTGTGCACATATTCGAAGTGGACTTAGGACTGAAGTAAAGAAAATACCCTGCATTCCTACAGTGTGATTTTTTTGGTATAATAAAGTAAGACTAAGCGTACAGTCTGCTAAATTTTTAATTTGTTGCCATTCAGATAAAGAATTGATATTTGGCCCTGCTATTAACTAAGGTTCAAACAGCATTTCTAGGTCTTGTCTAACTTAAAATTTATGAACTGTTTTTAAGAAGAAGAAGAAAAATCTCTTCTAGATTGTCAACTTTTGAATAGCCTTAAATATGTCAGATATGGAAGTATTTTACAGATCTTGTTAAGGAGATTCAAGATATTCCTGAACCGGTCATTAATCTGAAAGTTTGTCTATATGTATTTGATGTTTTCTGCATCAGTGCTTGAAGATTTGCTGAAATAGCAGGGAGGAAAGTGTTAATGGTAAAATCAGAACTTGTAAAGAATTTCTCTGTTCTTCTGGACAAGGCCACAAGGCCTCTGAGAACTTCGTTACCAGCTAATGAAAACTGCTGTTAGGTTGTGTGTGGGTGGATTTTTTGGTTGTTGTTTTTTGCTTTTAATGTATGGGCATATGTTTTCATCCATCTTGGGAAAAATTTACACATCAGCATCTACTCCAATGCTTGCTGCTCTAATTTCGCAACTCTTTGTGTTTTGTGACAGAGCCATTGTTTGTCACAATGACCAAAACACACGTGATCGCGGCTTCCAAAGAAGCGTTTTACGTCTGGCAGTATCGAGTGGCCAAGAAGCTCACAGCCATGGAAATCAATCAGCTGGCACGGACCAGAAAAGAAGGCAGGGAAAGGTTTGTCTTCAGGCTTTGTCATTTTTCTTCCTCTGCACTGGTGTCATTGATAAGGTGGATTCTGCCATGTCTAAAATGTAAACCCTTGTCTTCTCATTTTTCTAGTCAGATTTGTTGACTTGCAGGCCTGTAAGATGAAATACTAGTTTTGTATAACAACTGTGTGTTTGTTTTCCAGATCCCTTAGACATTTTTGGATTAGTTCCTGTTCAGTGTCTCCATTTGCTTGCTGCATGTTTTCCTTACGGAGCTGTGTGTCTTGATGCCTTTTTACCCCTCTCCTGTTTCTCCTCCATGCTCTTAGTTTCCAGGCAGCTTTATTCCCTCTGATAACTTTAACTGCTTCTTGTCTGTCATTGCCTGTAAGAACATAGTCTGTCCAGCTGGCTCTTCTCTAATACACTTGTGTCTGATTGTGGCTTTGATGACTAATCCTGTATGGACTTTTATCCTCTCAAACTAAACAAGCCAAAGTCAACATTGTTTTGCTTCCAAAATATTTCCTTCCCAGGTGCTCATTTGTGGCATTAACTTTTCTGTCACCTCCACAAGCTTGCAACTTTGTTATGGTTTTCTTTCGTGTTATTTTGAATGTTCTTCCATAAAGACACTATATCATCTTTCTATAAACCTACCATCTCCTGTCACCATATATCCTTAATCATGAGTAATTATTTGTACATGGTGTAATAACTTACATTGTTGTAGGACCTGGATGTCCTAGCCTTGGACAACATTATAAATTGATAAAAATATTGAAAAATGTAAATACTTGTAGTTCAGCATTAATGATGGTTTTAGCATTCTAAAATCTTTCCTAATGGTACTTTTTAAGGCAAAGGAGATGTTATGAGTAAGTATTGAATAATACAGTAATATATAAGCTTTTGTGGATGTGAAGGTGAAACTCTTTGTAATTATGGAGAAGAGCCTGGGGAAATATGGAAGTGCATGTTTGAAAAGAGACATCTGGGTGGTTGATGGTTTGCAGGAACTTACTGTTACAAGATGAGTTTACAGATCATAGGGGATAGACCATCAGGGGCTGTGAAAGTGAAAGCAACTGCCATATCTTGATATCAATACAAAGCAGGTTTATCAAAGGGGATGCTTTGGAACATAAGAACAGGCATAGCTTTTATTCTCTTCTCCAGTTCAATGGTTTCTTGTCCAAGGATTGAACACACCTATGCTACCAAAGATGATCCTTTCTTTGGACTCACTTTTTCTTCTAACTTTCCTTCTCTACAGGATCTATCATATTGATGACACCTCTTCAGGGTCTGCAGATGGACACCTTGATTACAGCAGAGCTTTTGAAGTGAGTGATGTTTTGAACTAGTTTATTGTGGTGTCACTGGTAGCTTGAAAGAGCAGTAATTAGTGTTGATTTATTCATTTCATAGATTTTCATTAGTAGACGTGGTTGTACTTAAAATTTCTTTTACTTCTACTTTTTGTACATAAGTGTTATGTTTCTTCCCTCTGCTTGGTGCTGTTACTGTGTCATTATGTATTACTGGAAATGTACAGCAAACTAGAGGGAACATGGAAAAAGTGTAATCTGGGTGTGTACAGTAAGTATGTAGACATCTGCTGTCTTCCTGGTCAGAAGCAGCTCCTCCTACTTCAACAAAATATAACTTTGTTGAAACTCAATAACCTTTGTGATCTTTTCTAGTATTTTCAGCTGTTTTCACTTCATGTGTGTGCAAGTGCTGGCTGTCCTTAATAATATGCCTGAAATTATTAATTAACAGGCCTCACAAATCAGGGGTTGTTGCTTTCTTGCATTTTCTGTTAAATACCGATTACATTTTGGGTTTCTTATTTTTCTGGAGGGAGGGGCAGGACAAGAAAGTCAGCTGTTAATATTATTGTCATGATTCCCATAGCAAAGGCTTCTAATACCATAAACCATCTGTATACTGTATGCTGACAATGTTTGATAGCCCTTTTTCCTGTGGCTACTTAGCAACATTCTTTTTTATTTAAATAGCCTTCTTTCTTTAGCAGGGCATTCTTACCTTTGCAGTAAAACTGATACTGATATCACTTGTTTACTTTCAGGGAACAAGAGATCCAATTTGTGCAGTAACAGCATCTGATAAGATACTACTTGTGGTAAGCTACATGATTAACACAACTCCTAATTGCCTCTTGTGCTTGTAGGCATCAGATTCTTCTGCTCTGTTCATAAGCAGTCATAATTTCAAAGCATTTCTGAAGTTAGAACTTACACAGACAAAATCTCTTTCTAAACTTCCTCAAAGATAACTTTAACAGTTTCTTCTGTTAACCTGGATTCTTTCTTTAGGAGAGCTAATTCACTAAGTACTTAGAATTTAATTACAGACTAGTTGGCTGAGTTAATACTTACACATAGGATTTTATAAAGTCTAGGTCAGGACTTAATTCTGTAATCTGAGTCCTGGGAAGTCTCTTTGAGACTGTATGTTCTAGACACAGAGATGTACAAATTTTTCTGTTTACATTTAATGATATAATGCATGGTACTATACTATATATAAATTCATACACTTATGGATTATACAGATGTGTGAGGTATTGAATCATGCCGAAGAGCTGGTGCATTTTTTTGTTCCAAGCTGGAAAGTGATCTCATTGGATGAACAAACTTACGTGTGGGCTTTAAAGCAAACTAACTGAACAGAACAAAGAGAGAAGGAACAGTGTTTCTTCCTGTTATCCACCTTCCAAGAAAGATCTTGATGTTTCTTCATGTTCTGATTCCAGTGTGGATTTTTGTTTGGTTTTTTGTTACATCCTTTGACTGGATTTTACAAAATCAGAGGGTCATGGGAGAAAGCATGAACAGAAAAAGTGTGATGGTAAATAGGTGACTGTAGGATTGTTGCTGCTTGAAGAATAAGAAAATGAACTTCAGACAATAATTAATCTATGACTTTTGTTAAAAGGAAAGGAATGTGAGAAAATGCCTTTGAGACCTGATCTGGATAAATGTGCTGAAGTGGAATGCATATTATAGTGGTTCAATTTTCTAACACTTCTGAACTAATCTGCTTTTTAGTCTATAGGTTATACACATGTGAAAAAGTAAAAAATGATGATTTATGCTGAGGATCTTAGGGACAGCTTCGGGGGAAGAAAAAAGAAGGAATAAAGTTTTCACTCCTTTGAAATTTAATATTGACTCATTTCCAACATAAGAGTTGAACAGTAGGCAAAGCAAGCTGGATATTTTGTTCACTTTACAGAAACACCACAAGAAAAGAGTGGCAGTGATGATTTCAGTCCAGGGATGTCATTCCTTTCGGCCTGATGGTATCTTGACACAGGAAATGGGTGTTTCATTCAGCAAAATAAAGATAAATCACACTGGTGCTTAGACTTGTTTCCTGTTACTCAAGCTTGTGAATAACCAGTGTATTTTATAGCATTTCCTTTTAAATCTAGCTCTGGTCTTGCAGTAACTGGTGAGACTTTTTGGCATGCAGAGAGCCCCAAATGAGCAGAGCTGTCCTGCTTTCAGACCTGGGCTGGTGCTGTCCTGTGGAACTCTTTGAGGGGATTTACCAGTGTGGGACAAGGATCTTTTCACACCTCTCTTTTTTTATTATGTAGATCATGTCTGGAGGTCCATGGCTTCCGAAATTCTATGGGCTAGATGTGGACTTTAACTGTTTGTTTTAACATCCCTGATTTAAGCAGATCTGTCAATTGTAGCATCTTAAAGTATCTTGTTTAAATACCAGAATTCAGAACTTTTAGGGTGATGACATTCTCTCTTTCCACTCATGTTCTCAAAAAGAGAACAAAAATCCCAAAAGCTCTTTTTTATCGCAAAGCTCTTTTGTTTGAAACAGCTTATAAATAAGACCATTTTAAAGGGTTTCCTGATGGACAAATTCTCTCACTAAGGCAGCATTGCTTTCCTCTAGGGAAGAGAATCTGGCACTATTCAGAGGTACAGCCTCCCTAGTGTGGCTGTGGTGCAGAGCTATACCCTGGAATGTCGTGCCTATCTGCTGTCTTTGAACTGCAACTCCAGGTAAGTTACAGATCTGCTTCTAACACGGGCATCCAATTTCAAAATGAAGCACTAAAATTGGTGAAAATACTAATTCTGTGAAATCTGTAATTCTATATTAATTATGTACTAATTTTAATTGAATATAAACTATTTATTAATTGTAGTTGTTATTAATAGTTGCCTAACCATTTATTTATTACTAATTATTTCCATCTGGACAGTCATTGCTCTGAGAGACTGTTAATAAAGGTCTCCTATGTTTTACACCCTATATACATGAAAATACCTTTGTTTTATTAGATGAACCAAACATAACCTTCCTTTGATCATGACATGAATTGATAAAATTATGTCATAACCTGAAATTTTATATCTCCATGACTTCCTTCTGTTTCTGTGTCCTTCTAATTCCTGGAAACTTTGTTCATCCCATTTAATTTTCCATTGTTAGAGGCTGTAACTAGTGGTGATGCTGCTAGTAAGTCTGGTTCTCTTGAGCTTCAGCTGTGCCAATGCTGAAGTTGCTTTCTACTTAACAGCTATTTTTTTTGCAAGAGAGTGCATGAGAGTGTTGGCAGAAAGGCAAAAATACACTCACTAACTAGAATTTTCAAGGCAATTTTAATCACTTCAAAATAACTTTATAATTTCAAACAAAATTCATAATGCATGTCTATATCTCTTTCCTCTTCAGGTATAACCCAAAAATAGATTGCTTTGCTTAAAAGGCAGCGTAATCTAGTCAGAGCCATATTAATTTTGTTTTGAACCCAAGCCATTTTCTTCCTAAATGACTTTGTTCTAGGGAAATAAGCTCAGATCCATAAGCATTTTGAGGTTAATTTTCTAAATCTCATTTGAAATTTTAATGGAGATTAAGGCTGTCTACCTATGAATATTTAGAAATGCTTTTAAAATGGCCTTGTAGTGAATACAGGTTACTATGATTCACTGAAGACCTATGCGACTGTAAATTTTCAAATGTAGCCTTTTAGAAATTGTATTTTTCCTGTATTTGAAACGACTTCAAAGATTAATTGGATTATACTTCATATTGCCTTGAGAAAAAGTGAATAATACCCTTTGTAGAAACGCAAGAAATCCCATTTTAGGAACTAACACTCTGCATCATCACACTGACTTTTTAATTTAATAACCTGCTTCATTGCTTCCTAGTAAATAAGGAAAACTCATTCTGTTCAGTTGTTGAGTCTTTGTCGAGAAAAGTTTGGTAAGAGACAGAACCTATAATTTATTCAACTTGGTATCTGATGTATCTTCAAAACGCTGTATATAAAAATGGGCAGATTTGAGAACCTTTGCAGGACCAGATCCTGTGTGAGCAGATGAAGAACATCGTTCCATGTGTCTGGTCTCTGCTGTGCAGATAAATGAAAATCACATGGATCTGTGCTGGTTCTGGCACACGACAGCATCGTATGGAATCTATAGAATTATACTGTGCCAGGTTAGAGAACTATTTCAGATTTACAGCCTTTAGTAGTGTCATTTAGCTGCCTTATTTTCTTCTCTGTTTTTCTGTAGTCGTCTTGCTATCATAGACGTTTCAGGGGTTCTGACTTTCCTTGACCTGGACACGCGGGCTGCAGACAGCACGGGACAGCACGAGGCAGGCGAGCTGCTGAAACTGGAACGCAAAGACGTCTGGGATATGAAATGGGCCAAGGACAACCCAGATTTGTTTGCAATGATGGAGAAAACAAGAATGTATGTTTTCAGAAACTTGGATCCGGAGGTAAATACCAACATAAATAAACTACTCATTTTAAAAAATTCACTCATAAGTTAATGGCTCTTTCGTGAATATTATTCTTCTTGTGCTTACCATTCAGTTCTGCAAGTGTTTGTTTATATAAACTTGCTTCAGGAAACATCAAAATTCTATCAACTCTCATGTGGGAATGTTGTTTTGGACCAGATAGGTAAAATGAACTCTCAGTCCTAGAAACATAAAAATGCTATCATGTTTTTCTTAAATATCTGAGATTTTCAGGAGCATATTTTTTTGTATGCTTTGGAAAACATAAATGCAATTTTAGTAGAGATACTTGTAAAACAGTTCAGTTGAATCTAAATATTGGCAGGTGTTATTCTAGCTCTTTCTCGTAATTTAATTACAGAAAACATGAGGATTTTTAATGATGTCTGTGTTTACAGGATTGTCAATAATATTCATGACTGTAGTATTTGTTTCCTGTTGGAAGTGCAAGTATATCCTAGAAGAATGAATATATTAGAGAAGAATGTATCTATATGTATACTTAACAGATTTGATTAGGATTTAATCAGACAGAATACAAGTTCATTCCTTTGTAACTTATTTAACTTTAAGGAACCTATACAAACGTCTGGATATATTTGCAACTTTGAAGATTTAGAAATCAAGTCTGTTCTTCTGGATGAAATATTAAAGGTCAGTATAATTAATTTTATTTTGTAGGAAAAGTTGGCGTTTGTCTTAATGATAGATATCTGTTTTGTTGGGTGAAAATAAAGGTCACCGGGAATAAAAGTGTGTTTCTTTATCCATTATGTTAGAATCCTGAACATCCTAACAAAGATTACATCATCAATTTCGAGATTCGGTCATTACGAGACAGCCGAGCATTGATTGAAAAAGTTGGCATTGAGGAATCTTCCCAATTCATAGAAGACAATCCACATCCCAGACTTTGGTAAAATCTCCTTTAAGCCAACTTTGTTTAAATTTGTGTTCTTTTCCATTCTTTTCCTGTTCCGACAGATCTAGTATGAAAGTACAAAACCTCAAATTAAAACCAGCCAAAACAGTATACATTTTACACAGAATCATGTAAGATTTAATGGATGTTGGAGTACCTAGAATGTCAGGCATGTGGTGTGTCATGATAGTGGCTATAGGGTGTAGGCTCAGGACACCTTTTTGCTCTGTGCTGTATGAGCCCCAAAATGCCGTGTTCTTTGTGTTTTAGAGGGCATTTAAAGGAAGTGAAAAGCTGACAGAAAGCTACCCAAGTTGGTAAAATTAAAATTAAAATTTATATATTTTATATTGAACATTAAGGAGCTTAAAACCCGGTAAAGGGAACACATCAGACTGGTAATAGGATAAGATTAGTTTGAGTAACCTTGTAGCATTTGGACAGGCCATGAAGGACAGAAATGGGAAGGGCTGGGTGTGCTGTGTTCTCATGCAGCATCTCAGAAGTAATCTGAGAAATGGAGATGGTGGCATGCTTAAAGTAAACATGGCTCAGCTATTAAACTAAAGTTGAAATGCCTGCAGAGCAAACATGTGAGAGTAAATCTGTGAAAACAGGAGTGCTGGAAATCTGTTTAATATCCCAGCTTGTAAGGGCTGGAAGAGTAAAGGCCTCAGTAGATAATTTAATGAAAAGTCAGTGCAGAACCTAAAACTTCATTGACAAGTTCCTTGATGAAGGAGACCAATTCTCTTTAACTCTCTGGGGATTGTTTACTTATCTGTACCTTTCTTTAGTAATTTTGGCTCTGTTTTGAAGCTAAATGATCTCTTGCAGCATTGGATGTTTAGCTTGCATCAAGGGGGTTGGAGAGTTCACTGTTAATTGTGATGGTTCAGAGATGAATTTAGAGTTGCTGAAAGACTGGCCAAGACATCTTGCTTTAAAAGTTTGTCCCAAAGAGCATTACTTTCTGTCTAGTTGTGCCTTTGTCTCCAGAAAGTTCATTCTGAAAAACAGGGTTTGCTAGTTATGTATTGAAAGTTTCGGTGATAATACTGTAATTTTATTAGCTTGAGTGTGTAGGGTAAAATGTTAAGAGTTTTGAGTCTTCAGTTTTGCTAATGTCTTGAACTAGCTGAAGATTTTTGAAGCTTTGAAATTGTTCATGCTTTATTTGCTAGTACCATCTGTTCAATTAATGTAAAGTGACTATTGGTTTTGCAAGTCTGTGTCTCAGTAAGTTTTATGTTGTAAAATCACAAAATATATGTCAAATTCTGTTCACTTTGCTCCAGAATTGCCATGAATTTTATTTTTATTATGCGAGAAAACACATCCCATATTTATGAAGAAGAGATGGATTAGAAGTACTGGATATAAAGCCAATATATTCCAGATCAGAACAAAACAGTGACCTTCCTTCTAGAATGCAACAAACAGGGTGCTGTGTAGCAGATCAACTGGTTTCTTTGGTGTCAGTGATCAGCATTTGAGTTCAAGTGATACCAACCTTCTCAAATTGATTAAAAAATACAGAGCTGATACTGCCTAAGCATGGCTTGGGTCACTGAATACAACAATAATATTAGTGGTTTTGTCAGTGCCTTCCTGCACTGTCTTTGTTTCACAATGTCAATTAGCCAGTCTAAATTTTAAATAGCCTTAGTTTTGCGGAAAATTCTAGAGCTCATTCAAGCACCTGATGCACACAGGTTGGCCTGAATTCCCTATTTGCAGAACTAACTAATGGGGCAGTACCAGTTACAAGGTTCCCCAAACGTTTTCCCTGCTGTCCCAGCCTGCTGTCCTAACAGGACCAGGACCATCTAGATGGATCAGAAGGATAATTTATTTGTCGTGGCCAGTGTAGCTGGAGACATTTAGACTGAGGCTGCCATCAAGGCTTAAAGTTTTGACAAATGCATAGGGAGAAATGAATATATGGAACTGCACTGAGACCAGCAACACATTTCACCTAAGTGTAACAGTCAAACCTGCCCATTCCTCCCAAGCCAGTGTCCATCTGAACAGCTGAGCAAAAGAATATTAGCGATCATTTAAACATCTCTCCCTGACCAAGTACTGGACAGATCACAGAATGTATAAGGAATAAACACATGACTGTATTAAAATTAGCTAGTAAACAATAAATTGCAACAACTTGTATGTCTCCTTGAAATACTTACTAGTTACATGTATCCTCATTTAATTTACTCTATAGCTGCTTTTCCACCTGCTATGTTTGTTTTTCACACAGGCGACTCCTGGCTGAAGCTGCTCTTCAGAAGCTGGATCTGCAGACGGCTGAACAAGCTTTTGTGCGTTGCAAAGATTATCAAGGCATTAAGTTTGTGAAGCGCCTGGGCAATTTGCAGAGTGAGTCCATGAAGCAAGCAGAAGTGTCAGCCTATTTTAGCAGATTTGAAGAAGCTGAAAGAATGTATCTGGATATGGACAGAAGGTAATTGCATGTAAACATCTCAGCAGCAAATAAAAAAAAAGTCTGGAAAAAAAAAGCATTCCTTAATCAGGAATGGCTGTTTTCTCTGGAGAGTCTTTACCAGTTTCTGCAAAGACATAAAAGGATCAGATGGAGAGAATTTTGGTTTATCCATAGATAACCAGTTCTGTATGTAAACCAGTACATTCCAAACTGTTTACAAAACTTTGGCTGCTCTAGGTAGTGCTGTGTTTTAAAGATTTTTTTTTCACAAGTATTTTGTTGGTATTTCAACTGGGATTCCAAAAATACAAACAGTCTTAAATAATGTTTAATTTATGTGGTGTTGCTCTTCGCTAGTAGCCAAGTACACATTCTTCTCAATTACATATACAAACAACAGAGTTTTTAATGAACTGTAATCTTTGGAGAGACAGAAGGACTCTGGATGAAAATGTGAAACATTGAAACCAATCAGTGTAATTTTTGCTCTGGAATGAAAACAAACAAAGCAAAATTTTAGTATTGCTGGGAATATAAATTAACACTAAGTAATTAGCTACAGCACTGTCTCGACTGAAAAAGGATAATGAGAAATCATCAGCAGCAGTTGTGCAGTGTAGCCTGTAGATGGTGGTCAAACATGGAGAAACAGGAATCACTTTATGCACATGTGAAATTTTAAGCTTTGATTAATGGAGCCGTGAAAAACAGTAAGGAGTGATGGAGAAAAATATTAGTTATTTCATGCTGTAAGAATGAAAGTAAGGGGGACAGGGTGGCAGGGCAGCGCGAGAAGGCAGGATCTGGGGAAAGATGCCCAACATAGCCTGGTAATGAAAACTTCCTTGCATGTCGTTAATTAGTTGATAGCAGTTTGCTGGTTTGGGGATGTGGGCTGCCTCCTAAGCACTTCAGTCACACTGCAAGACCCAGTTTTAGATATGGCATATTCCTTCTCACATGGCTGAAGAGAAATTTTGACATAGAATTGCAGGAGTCAAAAACTTACTTTTTGTTTACTGGTTTCTTCAACAGTAGAGCATCTTATTCTCCAGCTACAAGAGTATGGAAATTCTGTATGACCTTATGTGTTTCCTAGGAAACACAACTTTCACAACTAGAAAAATCTTGATGAGGATCTGCTGTAAATCACAATGAAATAAACGTATTTTTCCATTAAAATTTTAATGTTTTTAGATAGATGCTCTTATTTAGCTGACTGCAGTGACTTGCTAGTGCCTTCCTTAATTTACTTGTAAGTTGAGGGCATTTTTCAAAGAAGGGCATAGGTCTCTCCCATTTATTTTCTATGCATCTGCAGAATTACTTTTATATGAGGTAATATAGAATTATTCTATTTGGTGGAAAAAACATGCCAGACAGACACACAGTGAGTCATACATATGCATGAATAACAAAAAGGAAAAACTACTGCTGAGTCCTTTCTCCTTTATCCAAAATCACCCTGAATCTGGAAGAGAAGTCTCTGAAATCCATTTTATTACATCTCAGCTTTAGCCTCCATTATTTGTATTCCTTGCTTCTTGGCCTCTCCCCTCATCTTCCTTCTGCTTTTAACCTTTTGCAGCTGCTGCCATCTCTTGTAGTGGTCAGCAGTGAAAGATACAGAACAGAGGAAGAGGGAACCTGAAGTAACATCAGCCCAATTGTCTCACTCGTTTAACTCCTCACACAGGAACATGGCTGATAAGGAAGTGTGTACATGTGAGCTAACCTGTGAGCTCTCTTGAGTATTTGCCCTAATGGAATAGTGTTTAAATTGTAAACAAGTTATCTGGGATCACTTTGATACCTGCATTGCAGGTTAAGAACGTGAAAATATTTTTGGATGCTTTTCTCAAGATTTTTGTTCTCTGTTTTGTTGTGTTTGACTTTTCCCTGCTGTTTCTGTTTAGAGATCTTGCCATCGGGCTGCGGATCAAACTGGGCGATTGGTTCCGGGTGCTGCAGCTGCTGAGAACGGGCTCGGGGGACTCGGACGACGCCCTCCTGGAACAGGCACACAATGCCATTGGGGACTATTTTGCAGACAGGCAGAAATGGTATGATCTGTAGAGGAGCCAGTAGTAAGGAATTTACGAAGGAAATTATTAAACTGATGACAAGACTTAATTTATGAGGAGGGACAGATGTCAGGCAAGTCAGGATGCAATACATTGGATGATTTTGGAATAATGAGATTTAGCTCACACCTTTATGGTTCCATGATATGATAAACAGAGAGCTGTTGACCAGCTACCTAAAAGGTGAAGGTGATAAAAATCTCTGCTTTGCCAGAAGTCTGTCTGCTTCAAAAGAGGGGAAGAAAAGACAAATACCTATATAGTTGTATTAGGCTGGATATAGAAAGTATTAAAAAAACCCAAGAGGGGTTAAAAGTAGGACAGAATTACTAACCATCAGTGACGTTTCTAAAATGCTTCAACCCACAAATATTTGAGAAGGTCCAGAGTTCTCTGACCTGGATATGTCTCCAGCTGTTGCCCAGACTGGGCACCCAAGGAAGATTTTAAGGGCAGTGCACACCCGTAATGGTATTTCTCCAGAACGCATTTTGCAGTCAGATGCTTACTGAGCCAGAGGTAATGTCTTCATAGCTAATAGCTTGCAGGGAATTTTTTTCATGGACGTTTCTTGTTGCCTTCTAAGCCCGTATCTTATAGTTCGACAGCTCCACTATGTATTGCCATTATCCAAACTGTATTGTCACAATGCAGCTGAAAACTTGTGATTAGATTTTGAAAGTTGAGTTTTAGATGCTTTAGGTAACTTTGGAGAATGGTCTTGGAGGTCTTGGTGCTTGTGTTTTAAAATATGGAAGCACAACAGTAAAGCCCTTTACTGAACGTTTAGTTTTAAGTTGTCCTGATCTCTGTACATGTGGGAATATAGCTTTAAGAATTCTTTGACTTCCTAATCTTATGCTAGTCAGAGAATCAATATTGCTACACTTTGAATATAATGATCTGTGAAAATTAAAAACTTCAGGGCATTTTGGAAAAACAGTGAAATTCTGGCTATGAAAGTTTTTCAGGCAAAGTTACCTATTTAAAATAATGTGATTTTAAATTTACAAATGCAAATGGCTTACAGAATTAAAAACTTCTCTTGCGTTTATATATCAGAAGCCACCACACTTTTTTGTCTTATTAGGTTAAATGCTGTACAGTACTATGTCCAAGGACAAAACCAGGAACGTTTAGCTGAATGTTACTACATGCTAGAAGACTACCAAGGACTGGAGAATCTGGCTAACTCACTTCCAGAGAATCATAAATTGCTCCCTGTAAGGAAAAAGCACCTTTATTGTTCATTGTCTTATACCCAACTATTTATTTTAAATTTCCCATATTGAGAGGGTTAAGAATGAGAGAAAGAATGCAGTGTATGACTTACTCACTTAAGTGCAATGGTGTTACTGTGGTACTGATCTCAACAAGTATTACTGTTGTTTTCATACTCCATCACTCTTCCTTTCCCTTATTGTCCCAGTTCCCCAGAAAGACCTGACTGACAATATTCTAAAAGGAGGGGAAGTAGATGAGATAGGGTGTGTAGGATATATAGGTGTACAGGGTATCAGTGTGTATATGTAGCAGGAAATTACCTACTAAATAATAGCTAATTTAAAACTATGCTGTGGTTGACTTAATCCAAAATGCTTGAAAAATGCAAAACATGCTCCTTTAATGCCTTTTTCAGTAAACCAAGACACAGCATTTTATTTTAACCTCATTGTAATAGCATTCTTAAATTTAGAAGCAGTGTGTGAGACTAGCTCACTGTTCTAAACGTTTACAACAGTGCCTGGTGCCTTCACAGGATCCATGAAGCAAACAACCCATTCCCCACCCCTCTCAGACTTAAATTAACCAAACAGGAGTATTGCTGTTGCTGCACAATGTACTAAAAATGTGGAAGTGAATTTAATACAGTGCTGATGCTTTTTGCAGGATATAGCTTATATGTTTGTGAGAGTGGGGATGTGTGAACAAGCTGTGTCAGCCTTTCTGAAATGTAATCGACCAAAGGATGCCGTGGATACCTGTGTGCACCTCAACCAGGTAAAACAGCAGGAGATAATCTGCAATAATACCCGTTTAACAGTGAGATTTCTATCCTGATGCTCAGTTAAATACAAATCCTTGTTAAGTGACAGATGATTTGTCATAGTTTCTGGAAAATTTATACTTCAGTGCTTTAAGCCAGTTCTCTGAGATTAAGGTTAGAGCACTGGAGGGGCAGTGCAAAGCTACATGCAGGTGTGTGGGCAGCATGCTCAGCATACAGACATTTGTAGCCTGTGTGGAGCTGGGCTGTGCTGCCTCCTGATGGAACTGGAGAAGACTGGAGAAGAGATAAATGTCCATTCTGGGTATTTTCCACATCCCCCTCCTTCTTTGTATAGATGCAAATGGATTTGTGACTGTATGAGGATGTAGCTGGAAAAAGCTGAGCTGGAAACTGATCTGCATGTTTATAACTAGAGCTGTTTCCTGGTATGACTTAACCTGTGCAAATGTCTGTGTCAACACAAATAAGGGAAAAACTGAGGATGGCTATGAGGAACTCGATGGATGAGAATGGCAGGACTGACTAGGGCTGGCTTTATATGAACAATTTCTCGGTTTATGGATCTGAAGAGCTATTAGGTGTGAGATTCAGTTAAGATTCTCAGTCCTGCCAAACTTTTCATCTGGGGCAAACACAGTAGCCAAACCACTGAAGATCAGGAAAATTCACAGACAAAATGAAGTGTATAGAAGGATAAGTAGTGTGTTACTTTGTGCTTTAAGCTTCTGGGCTAAGGTCCTCTTTCAGACATGCTTTTGAGAATCTAGGTTAAGTAATACAAGAAGTGGTGAAATCCACATGTCCAGCTATGAGCTGCAGTGAAATGATTTTGCACAGCTTTTATGAAAGCAGAAGCAACAGTTTTAGATGTAGTTTTGGACAGAGGTCCAGCATTTTTTCACAGTCCTGCTGCATCACATGATTGGCAATGATGTAAGCATTTGTACTCTCTTACTTTTTATGTTAATTTTATAGTAGTCTGGTTCAAAATGGTGATGAAATATTGCACACAAATGTTGCAGTCTGTTCGTGGATAACTGGTTTGTTCTGAGAGTGTATTTGAAAAAATGAGGTTAATAATTGTCTCCTTTCATTTCTAGTGGAATAAAGCTGTGGAGCTGGCTAAAAATCACAATATGAAAGAGATTGGATCCTTGTTAGCCAGATATGCAAGTCATTTACTGGAGAAGAATAAAATCCTTGATGCTATAGAACTCTATCGTAAAGCCAATTATTTCTTTGAAGCTGCTAAGCTCATGTTCAAGGTATCGCAGGTTTTATTTTTATGTCAAATAACTGGGTTTTTTGGACTAGCTCTTACTATTTCTGTGCTACTTTTATTGTCTTGGGATTATTTTAGTTTTAACAGTGTCTAGGCAGTAAGCGGATGTCATCATACAGGATATAGCAAAGATGAACCCAACTCCCAGAGTTCAGGTATCTCTATGTGTGAGATATATGTATGTGTACATGTGTATAACTCTATAGTTACCCTGGGTGTCCTCTGTAGCTAGTGGAGAGGAGACTTTGGGGACACAAGCCATCTATTTATTTATTTTGAGACTTTCACGTCAGTGTGAGATGAACTGCACCTCAGAAAAGGTCCTGATGCCCTGCATTACCTAGTAAAGGAGTATGGTAGACTGGCCTGGGGTGCAATGTCCACATTATTTTAGCTATCATGGGAGTTATTTTTATCTCCTTGAAAAAAAAAGAAAAAATAGCAATGTCAATAACTAGAAGTTAAGTTTTGGTATTTCTTCAATTAGTTCCTTCAATTAGAAACGGCTGTGGTGTGCTTTTAAGATAAAGATGTTGCTTAGATTTGGTTTGGCTGCAGAGATTTCTCTACATAGCTTAAAGTCTTGTAGGAGTGATACGTAATTTTTACAGCAAATATTTATAGCAGTATATATATATATGTTACTTTCAAAAGCCATTCTTCTTTTCTGGGAAAATCACCAGACCTTATTGAAAGCTATGTATGTGTTTAAAAATTGCTATTTTTTAGTTTATTTTCATACTAGATCACTAGACTCATACGTGGTTACACTGATTTATCTTTCCTGAGAATCTGGATTTATGTACGTTAGCTAAATAAATATAGAATAATGTGCATACTTCATGTTGACATTTTCATTTATAGTTCTGTTTGCAGTCTAAATTATTACATTTAAAGGGAGAATCATTTTTTGGCATGATTTCCTAAGTTTGTACAAGCATGCAATTGTCCAAGAGAATTAAATCCCTTTGTTTTTTTTTTTTTTTAAGATTGCAGATGAAGAGTCAAAGAAAAGGACGAAGCCTTTGCGAGTAAAAAAGCTTTATGTGCTGTCAGCCTTACTTATGGAACAGTGTCATGAACAAATGCAAAATGCACAAAAGGGAAAAGTTAAAGAGAAAAGTTCAGAGGTAGTGTCTTTTCCCCCTCTCCCTGTTTCTGAATTCTGGTATCTGCTAGCTAGTCAGAATAAAGCAAGTCATCTTCATGGGAGCCTATAATGTTTTTTTAATAACCCCTAAAGCTAAGAACAAAGCTTTCCTTCAAGCAAGTCCTCCATGAAAACATACTGTTTTAAGTATTATTTTAAAACATTTAAATCTTATGTATTAATAGATATTTTTCTTCCTAAGTTTAATTGTGTTTTTCTTAATGTTTTCACTATAACAATGAAAACCATACTAAGAAACTCCAGACTTTTTTCTTCTTTCAAGACTCTCATGTCATTTAGGAGTAAGTATTGATCCCAAAGGGTGATCTGTGATTAGATTAAGCTATGTTGCCTGTAATTCAGGAGGGAGATGGCTCCAGATACAGGGGAGGGGAAGCAAATGGAAGAATTTTTTTTTCTCTGTTCACACGTTCATCTTCATATGCACAAATAAAATAGTTTAAACAAATTTTTAAGAGCTCTGGTGTTGAAGTGCAGTATTAATCCAAACTATGAACCAGTCTGCAGATGTGCACAAAACACATTTGTATACACACGTGTCTGTATTTATCTTTGAAAATCTGCACCACATGTTGTGCCTGTGCTCTGTACAGAACACCTGACAATGCTCACTGTAGGTCCATTTGTATTTCTCCTACTTAACATGGACAGTGGTCTAATCACCAAGTAGGGAAAAGCTCTTTTCATATATCCCCATTTCCTGCTGTATCTGTTTCATATAAAAATTACTTGTGATACTGGTTTGTTTTCAGAGTGCTTCAGCTTTGGCTGGTTTGCTGGAAGAAGATGTTCTTTCTTCAACGAATCGCTTTGCAGACAATGCTTGGCGAGGAGCTGAGGCTTACCACTTCTTCATACTTGCACAAAAACAGCTCTATAAAGGTTCTGCAGATGCAGCACTTAAAACAGGTAAGAATTCATTTTCAACCCTGTAAAGACAGTACATAACTTCATTTATAGCTGCCACATTTTTCAGTTCTTAATAGATCCACGGAATTTAAACCAAAACCATGTAATGAATTGAATATGGCTGCAGTCACAATACCTGGAAATGACTTTGCTGAAGAAAATCCAAATCTTTCCAAATATTACCTGGTAAATTGGTCAATCTCTGTAGATGTTCTGCTGACTGCTTTGTTTCTTTCCTTAAATTATAAGGCATACCTGCATTTACATCAGACCTGCTTCATAAAAAATCTGTGGGAATTAGAGAAACAAAAAGTGCCTTATACTTTGACAAAGTAATGATTTCAAATCCTTCTAATATTTTTAAAACCAACCAACCAACTAAAATAAAGTGTTTCAAAAAGACACCCATTTCCCAGTCAAATCTCCTTAATTATTTTTTTAGAGCAGTGCTTCATAGTCATGTCAATAAAAAGACTGCGGTTCATTTTGTCCATTTTTTAGAATTAATACTGTCCACTAGTAGCAACTATTTCATATATATGCTAACACTTCTCAGAAGATGTGTAATAATTTCGTTGGATTTCTTTTTTTCATTTTTTTAGCTCTTCATTTGCGAGATTATGAAGACATTATCCCTGCAGTTGAAATCTATTCCCTTTTGGCACTCTGTGCATGTGCAAACAGAGCATTTGATACTTGTTCAAAAGCCTTTGTTAAATTAGAATCCTTGGAAACTCTTAAGCCAGAGCAGAGGCAACAGTATGAAGACCTTGCTCTAGAGATATTCACAAGATATAGACCAAAGTATAACAAAAAACCTGATCTGGATGATGTTCTTGCGAGGTGGGTTTATTTTTATATGATACTGTAATAATACTATCACTTTTTTCTCCTCTTCTCTGTATTTCGGGTTTTAGCAGGTTTTGTGTGTGACAAAATTAAGTGCTTTGCTGCTTAAACCAAATATTGGGCAAGAATGAGGCAGGTGTGAGTCAGTTTGGAGAAAGGGTAATACAGCACGGTGTTGTTTGGGAACATAGACACTGACTGCATTTGAGGAACTGGGCATAAAGATGTAACTTTATCTTAATTTGAAATGCAGGTAGACAAAGCACAGGAGTTTTAGGACCTTTGACACTGTGTCATGTGACATTAAAGTAAGAATGTTACTGTTTGCATTACCGTGGTGGGGTGATGCAAGTATCAGAAAGGGAACGTTTAACCATTCTTAACTAATAGGTCTCCAGTGTTTTGTGAATTACCTTAATTTTTCTTGGTGTGAAAAGAGCAATATGTAAAGTGGAAAAATTAGTATGAAGGGCACATTCAAGGAGAAATTCCTTAGAGTGGCTGTACCCACAATAGTGTCTTTGATATGTTTCCTGCTAAGAGCATGGAACTTGTAAATATGGAAATCGATCGTGAATCAAATTTTTTTTTTTAGCAAACAGGATTTTAACCTGTCTTGATTGATCCTGCTGTGCAGCTGTACAGAATCTCACTAGCAGCTGTTAAGTTGACCCTTCAGACTTCAGAGGAAGGAGTATAATAGCAGTGCAGGTGTCTAATCAGACCTTACCTTTATATGGCCTTCACTGCTTCTTCTCACCCCATCTTTTGGATCTACTTGTCCTGATTTGTTGACTGTATGGTTCTGGGGGTGGGCATTCTCTGGTATGAAGATTTACATACTTGGTTACGTGAACAGTGAAGTGTTACATGAGTTAATAACTTCCAATCAACAACTGGCACACCACAGCACCACATTTTTATTCTTTCAGCTTTATTTACTCTTTTTTTTTTTTTTTTTTTTTTTTTTTTAATAGTGGAGATGGTAAACTTCCTGTATGTGTTGCAACAGGAGCCCCTATCCTGGAGTATCGATTCTGGATGTGCAGTGTGTGTAAGCATTGTATGAAGGCCAAAGAAGCAGGCCATTATAACGCCTGTCCTCTGTGCCACAGCACAGTAAGCTGAGGATAAAGACCATGTATCTGCATTTATGACTGCTAAAAACAACCTCTGAAATGTTACTCTGTTTTGAAATACAACTCAGGTACTGTATTGTAGCAGTTAGTGCTGCTGTTAGAGAAACATAATAGAAAACCCCACAAGAGAAACCTTTACTGGTTCCATTTATCTGAAGAAATGACTATGTAAACAAACTCCATTTTTTGCTACACTTTTAAAAAAAGATTTAAGGTAAAAGCATTCTTTTTGAAATGTAGATTGAGCCTAGTTTCAAAACCATGTCAGTTGAATGTAGGTTCATATCAATATATTCTACTCTGAGCAGGCTCCATTTTTTTGTCTCTCTAATTCCATAGGAAATTACTGGGTTTTCTTAGGATTCACAGTTTTTTGAAGGAAGTGATTCCTGAGTTGAAATAATGTTACAATACTTTTGCTAATATTACCATATATGTTTTTGTACTACTGTTTAGGGTTACTAGAGTGATGATACCAGTAAAAGCATACGTTAGTGTGGTTTCTTTTGCCAAGTGTATTTAAACCCACCATAGCAATAAAGGGCTTGAAAACACTCAGCAGTCAGTGTGTCAGTCGGGTTCCTGAGCTTGGGTGATGTCATCTTCAACAGGTTAAGGGAACCTTCATGGACCTGCAAACTGGAACCTGGCATTTTTCAAGCAGCTTGAGAGAGCAGCTTGCATCTGTTGAACAGATTTCAGGAGCTGAAGTGTCACCCTTCTTACACATAAAGGTCCAAGGAACGATGTCTCACTGTCCTACCTTGCTGCGGGCTTTACTCTGTTCTGGCGGTGCTGCAGGGCCATGATGCATGGGATGAGCTCTCCCCAGGCCCAGACAGCACTTGGCTGCCTGGCAAGAGCCGTGAGCTGTGACATTCACGTTGTGCCTTGGCACATTTCTTAGAAGAGAGTGTGAGACTTTTTCTGTGCTGTCTCTCACATAAGCTTAGGCCAGGTAAAGGTAAACCGCATTTCCATAGAATCACAGAGTAGCAGAACTGGGCTGGAAGGCTCCTTAAAGACCATCTTGTTTTAAACCCTTTGCCATGGTCTGGGACACCTTCCACTAGACCAGGTTGCTCAAAACCCATCCACCCTGTTCTTGAATATGGGGCATCCACAGCTTCTCTGGGCAACCTGTTCCAGTGTCTCACCACCCTCACAGTAAAGAAGTTCTTCCTTATGTTTAGTGTAAACCTTCGCTCCTTCAGTTTAAAGCCATTCTCCCTTGTCCTATCCCTTTATCCCCTTGTCCTTCTCCAGCTCTCTTACAGTCCCGTTAGGTACTGGAAGGTGCTCTAAGGTCTCCAGAGGGCCTTCTCCAGGCTGAACAACCCCAGCCCTCTCGGCCTGTCTCCCGAGGAGAGGTGCTCCAGCTCTCTGATCATCTTGGTCTTCTCTGGCCTCGCTCCACCAGGTCCATGCCGTGCCTGTGCTGCGGCCACAGAGCTGGACGCTGGAGGGCAGGTGCGGGTCTCATAAGAGTGGAGCAGAGGAGCAGACACCTCCCTGGCCCTGATGGTTATTCCTGAAAGTGTTTCCCTATTTCTGTATTTTTGTGTGCGTGTCCTGCCGTGTGAGGCTCCCTTCCCTCCCGCACCGTCTCTCACGCGGCCGCGCGGCTCCCGCGCCTTCGCCCGCCCGCGCGCTCGTGACGTCACGGC
>VZTF01009633.1:909918-1086685 GCA_013397755.1 Cnemophilus loriae | reverse complement strand
CGGCGGCCGAGGAGCTCTTCAGCCGCTTCATCGCCCGCAGCCCCGCGGGGTAACGCCGGGGCCGGGAGCGGGGCGGGCGCGCCGGACGGGCCGCCGCTAACGCCGCTCCCTCTGTCCCCGCAGCGCCCGCAGCGACCTCGCCACGGCGCTCAACGACCGCGGGCAGGTGCGGTACCTGCGCGTGGAGTTCTCCGCCGCCGTGCAGGACTTCACGGCCGCCATCGAGTGCCAGCCCGGCTTCGAGGTGCCGTACTACAACCGCGGGCTGGTGCGCTACCGGCTGGGTACGAGCCGGGGCAGGGCAGGGCAGGGCAGGGCAGAGCNCAGGGCAGGGCAGGGCAGCGCGACCCGGGCGGCCCTGGGTCACGGGCGGGGGCACCTGCCTGGCACGGGCGGGGCGAGGGCGGGCATCGCTCCAGGACAGGCGGGACACGCGTTCTCAGCAGTGACAGCACCTTTGGCTGCTGCCTGCCCCGTGTACACAGTTACACCCCCCTGTTCCTAGGTGTGCTGCTGAGTCATTCGGAACGATGCTATTCCGTGGAAAATAGGAGGAGAGATGCAGTTTGACTTGTGGAAAAATTTGCACTGGGGTAAAACAAGCCAGTTCCAAACACTACCATTAAACCTGAGATAAAGCATGTCCCAAGCAGCTGTAGCTGCAGTGAGCGCAGCCTTCTCAACTTCCAGTGGGCTGCCAGCCACCTCTGGGGAATTTCCTGCCCTGTTTTTGATGGTGCCATAACAAAATGACAGCCCTGTGCCTTTTGTTGGAGCTTGGCCATTGCAGGGGTCAAGGGACTGGAGAATGGAGCTGGACCATGGGCACCAGCTGGAAGCTCTGTGCCCGTGTGCCAGCTTTAAGGCAGCCTCATTATTGGTGTGGGCCTTTTGTCTCCTTCTCTTGGAATAAACGGCTGAATTGAGCCTTAAGTCCATTTGAGGTTCAAAAATATGTATTCTGGTTCTCAGTGTGAAGCCTGTTGACTCCCAGTTGGCCCTGTGGAGAATCCAAATGTAGTGGGTCCAGTAAGTGGCTCCTAATTTGTTAGTGAAAGTATTAGGAGGTGTTCTTGAGTTGTGAGAGGTTTGTAAGCATGAGGAG
The DNA here is from genome assembly GCA_013397755.1 of Cnemophilus loriae. Classification (NCBI taxonomy): domain Eukaryota; kingdom Metazoa; phylum Chordata; class Aves; order Passeriformes; family Corvidae; genus Cnemophilus; species Cnemophilus loriae. The sequence goes on along the minus strand of VZTF01009633.1, from coordinate 1,085,580 downwards.
TTACAAAAAGATAATTTTACTTTTTTTCTTTTTTTGAACAGGAGACTTTGATGAGGCCATGAAAGATTTCAGGAAAGTATTAGAATTAAACCCCCAGTTTGAAGATGCTGCATTGAGTCTAAAACAGGCTATTCTTGATAAAGAAGAAAAACAGAAGCGGGGTTATTGAAAATTCAGGTGGTGATGTGATGTGAAAATATTCCGCTAAACATGTGATTTTTGTCATTCATGGATGAAACACAAGATCATTTACATCTGTTATGACCTGTTGAAGAACTTCATTCTTAGGTAAATAAGTTAAAAATTTATTATGATGGCAAAATAAACTGGATTTGGTATTTTTAGTCTTGAGGGAAAGTATAATGTTGATCTCTATGAGACACGTGTACAGATTTTGTACAGAAATACTTCGTAATTCTATAATAAATGTATTGGCCAGATTTATTGAAAATAAAAATGAACGTGTACTTTTTATCTCATGATTGTCTGCGAAGAGTTTTCTGTAGAAAATATTCACAGGAGGAATTGTGGCTTTCTCTTTCTTATTGAAGAGATCAATTCCCTCAAAAATACAGTGTGAAATCTATCTGATGGAACTGGCTGTGAATACCCAGGCAACTTCATTTCTCATGTGGTAGGAGGGACCAATACTGAAATCTGTAAATCATCATCCAGAAACAACCTTGCATGTTCATAGCAATGCAAGTTTTAATGAAAGAAATACTCTCAGATTGCCTACATAAGCATTAGGATTTTGTTTTTTAAATAAAATTTTGCCACTGATGTTTCTGCTGCTTACGGTGAGTTCCTCTGTGGATGATCGCGGAGCCTGCGCGAGCACAGGGCTCACGGAAGATGGTGAGACCCTTTGGGTGAGTCATGAGAGCAGACTGGATATCCTTCCCAGCAGCCTCACCGAAATCACTTTCAGTGTGGGGATGAAACTGCAACAACCACAATGAGCAGATTTGAAACAGGACTGAGAAAATGCTATGTTTACCTCGCACGCTCTTGACACTTGACTGCAGCCACTTGAAGTTACAGAAATATGATACGTGGTACCAGGATGTGACCATTCACAGTTGGGGAAATAGGCAATGACCATTTCTTTCCCCCTAGAAATCTTAATTTTGGACTTTTCTTGATATATTAAGCACATGCTTTGCTACCATTTATCTTGGTGTTCTGTCTCCAAAACAACACAGGTAATTCAATGACTGGACACACTTTATGCCACCTCACTCTTAAAAATTGAGAAATCCTACCAGCTCTTGCTTGATGGTGAGAAGGTGAGCGAGAACTAAACATGTTCCTGGCTGACCATGCCAAGACAAAAAACTGGTAATGATCAGTTGAATGTGACTTACGAAATTTCACTGGGAGAAGAGAGATCACAGATGTGGTTCTGCACAGAACACTTTAAATGACAGGATATAGATTAAAATATTAACAGTCAGTAAGTATTTTAGAAAACAAAGATGCTAGAGATAACATTCCAGCTTGTGTTGTTTTGTGAATGTTGCTTGATTACTTCTCATGCAGTCGCTGGCACAGAAATACTGCACTTGGCTGGCAGCAATTGCCAGTTCTCCTCAGTGTTTCCTTGTCTCTCCTGTGAAAGGATGAACTGTCATCATGCATGTGAAGAACGATGCTTCACGATGTAAAATTTAAAGATTTATTAAAACGTAAAATAACAATAGGGGATGCCCACAATACAAAGGCAGCGCTGGGTGTGTGGCTGGTCTGGCCAGAGGCATGCCGCTTGGGGCCCGTGCAGCTTCTTTTGTATCCTAGGGATGTGACTAAGGGGTCTAGATACATTTTGTCCAATCCCGGGCTTGATATCCCTGGCCTGCCTTCATTTCCGCCCACTTTGGGCCAACCTTACCGGGCCCTGCCCATTGGGGCATGCTCTGTGTTGAGATCGGGAGGGGCCCTCCGCTGACTGACACCCTGATTGACATCTCCTGTGGAATTTTCTGGAAGCCCCGGCCGGCCTCGCGTGTCAGCCGTTTTACATGTAATCCTTATAATGGGAATTATTATAATTGAATAATATCAACGGGAAAATTTTCAACTGTAACAAGGGAGTGACAAGCATAACTGGGGATTCACAAAAAGGGAAACATTACAACAAGAACCAGAACATTACAACATACAACTTAACTAAAACGATAAACCTGTGGAATTTACAAGGAACCAGAACATGACCACATACAACTTAACTATAAATTTGTGGAATGAAGAATTAATCACTTTAACTAATTAATCTCCAACTATCTTAACCATGAATTAATATACGAAAGCCAGTCCCACTTTGCTATCTATAACAATGCATTTCAGCATAATCTGGAATTCTTTTGTGAAGAACGACACTTCACTTCATGAAAATTTAAAGGTTTATTAATAAAAATAACAATTGGGGACGCCTGCAATACAAAACGGCAGCGCTGGGTGCGTAGCAGGTCTGACCAGAGGCACGAGGCTTGGGGCTTGTGCAGCCTCTTTTATACCCGGGGGAATGTCAGTCAGGGGTCTGGATACATTTTGTTCAATCCTGGGCCTGATGGTCCTGGGCCCGCCCCCCCACATCCGCCCCTTTTGGGCTGTCCCTGCTGGCCCTGCCCCTTGGGGCATGCTCTGTGCCAGGATTGGGAGGCACCCTTCCCTGACTGACACCCTGATTGACATTCCCCAGGGAATGTTCTGGAAGCCCCAGCCTCACCCCGTCCGCCATCTTGCCCCCATTCTTTTAATGGGAATTTCTTATAATTAAACATTTATAACATTATAACTGGGGTTTTTCAACAGGGAAAACATTTCATAACATTTCAACTTAACAGAACTTACAGAATCCTAAGAAAAACTGGTAAAATACAACATATAACTTATCCATAACCCATAAACATTATAACAAATTATCTTAGCAAATAATTAATTATTCTACCCTCTCTCTTTATTAACTGTCCATCAATATACGAAAGCCAACCCTCATCTGTCATTTATGACATCTTTCAAGGTAGTTTTGGCCAGTAGGGTTTTCACATTTTCCCCTTTCACATGCACACGAGTCACTTAGTTCTCTGGCTTTCGGGTTTTCAGCCCGAAAGTATTAAATAGTTCTTCTGGTTTCAGCTAAGGTAGAGTTAGTTTTCTTTGCAGTGGCTGGTATGGGGCTGTGTTGTGGATTTGTGCCGACCATGGAGTTGATAATATGGAGATGTTTTTGTTATTGCTGAGCAGGGCTTACACAGAGCCAAGAAAAGAGCTCAGAAAAGAGCCAAGGCCTTTTCTGATTTTTGTACTGTCGTGCTGGGGAGGAAGTTGGGGATGCCTGGGAGGTTGGGAGGAGACACAGCCAGGACAGGTGACCTAAACTGACCAAAGGGATATTCTACACCATAGGGCATCATGCTCAGTATATAAAGTATGTAAAAAACCCCCAAGACTCAAAGAGGAGGATATATTTAGTAACTTCTCTTGTCCTGCAAAGTTTCCTGTTTGTAAAAGTTTAAGAATTAAAAGCCTAATGGAGAGTAATACATTATTTTATGACATGTTTTGTGAAATTCAGGCAACTTCTCAGCCAGTAAAAGGAGCAAGGTTGTGTGCTTTGGACGCTTTGCAGTGTGAGGTGCTGTAACTTTACACCTTCACTGGGCTTTAGGGGTTGTCTCTGCATGAGAATTCCACACCTCTGTGGAGCTCCTGGGTCAGTCCTGCCCGTTCCACTGCCCTTGTCAAAGTCATGGGGCTGCACCAGTAAGTCCAACAGGTGGTTGCTGCTAATGCACCGTGACTCTCTTTACTCTGGCCAGAAATGTTTCAGACATGAATAATTCTCAGCTGCTTTCCCAAGGTTTCCTACCTATAAACCTACTCTCCCAAACCCTTGACTTTCCTTCCACAGCCGTCATTGGCAGCCCCTCTGTTTGGCTTGTTCCCTGTTGCCGTGGTTAATTTGGCGATGAGTAACCGTTCTCACCTGACGATTTACCTCTAAACTTATGAAAAACCCTGTGAATTCCATAATACGTTACATAATGTCAAAGAGTAACATCACTGCCTTACAGAACGAGGCAAGGAGTAACATCATCACCCTGTGCTTTTCTCTAGGACTCTCTGTCCTACTGAAACACAGGAGGAGTTGTCACACTTTGCAGTCTTGCAAGGCCTTTCCTTTGCCTTTGCAGAAAGGTTGGAAAAGCTGATGGAATGCCAAGGTTAGCAGGGCACCGAGCAGTGTGGGAAGGCTTTCATGCATGTTTAGTGTGAGATACAGCAGGAGGAACGAGGAGAGCCTTTCTAAATGGAAAAGCTGTGGCACATTGAGGGCAAAGGGTTTGGTTGTCAAATACCCAGAATATGTCCCTTTTCCACGTCTGCCTTTTGAGTGAACAACAGAGGTTAAGTCAGCATGAAAAGCCTGAAACTCTTGGGCTGTTACAAGTGAGGGCTACACTGTCCACTTCTCATCTAGTAGGTAACCTTGTTAAAAAGCGACTGAGGAGAGCAAGGTGCACTATTCCAGTTTTGTGGGGATTGAACACTTCTATCTCAGTCCAGCTCAGCTGTGCAGGTCATGCTCTCTGTTGCCTATCAGGAGGGGAAGGATTCAGAAAAGCAAAAACAATGGTCAAAACTGAAGATTGCTAGTGGAAGGATAATATCCCATATTCTTTTATGTCAGCAGATGACTGTTCATCTGCCTCATCCTTTTAACAGAGGCAGGGGCTGGATCAGTGGAACAGATTTGACCCCAGCCAGTAGCTTTCATGCAGAATGGAGGGTCTGGCTGCTTTTTACGAAAAAAGTTTGCTGTGAGATCTGGTCAAGGTGGAGGCCCCACTTCCAGCAGATTGTGACCATTTGAGCTGAACACTGGTCCGTTTCCTAAGATTATTTCCAAGATTCTGTTTGTAGGATCTCTTTAGTGGGTGAGCAGGGAGGGTTTGGAGGCAGTCCAGAGCATCGCTTCCTGCAGCTCATGCTGATCAGGTTTTTCATCGCCCATGTCTGTGTTGTACAAGGAGCATGTGAAATGTGCCTGAAGGATATCCTTGTCTCCCCGCAAGGAACAGCTGGTCCAGCTGTGTCCCAGGCATCACAACCTAACTCCTGTTGCTATGGAAAGTGCTTTCCAGGCTGGGGACTCCTCAGCATGGGTACTCTGGTGTGCTTCTGTCTGTGCATTTAAAATAACTTCTTTCTCAATTCCTTTTCTCCACATTGGCTGAATAATGAAGGCTTGTTCAACTACAGTGGCATGACCAGAGTGGTTCCTGAAAGCTAATCCAACAAACCTTTTAAGCCCATAGGCCTGAAAACTGCAGTCTGGGACAGGAGTTAGGCACTGAAGTTCCATCTGCAACACCGGAGAGGTAGGAATAATCCCAGGAAAGTGTAGGTGCAGAGCAGTACACCCGTGCAATAGTGTGGCTGAATCATAGCTTGGGAAAGACACCCTCAAAGGTAAGCAGGGAATGCCTTACCCTAACATCCTGTGAGATTCAGTGGGAAAATCATCATCTACACCATGAACAGCAACAAAAGTACGAGAAAGAGACCAAGAATGTGGAATTGCTCTGGCTTGTCTGTGGGAAGATGGAAACCTGAAATGCCTGTTGAGATGGGAATGCAAGTCTGTCTCCCTTTCTCCATCTCTCTTCCAATGTTTGTGCAAGAGAAAAGTCTCCTCATTTGTCAGGTGGCGGGTGAATGGGTATGGAATGCTGCTGAACCTCTTCCTGGTTTTCCAGGGCAAAAAGGGAGGATCTGGGATATCCCACTTGCTGCGTACAAGTTTATCTGAATGTACAATGCAAGGCTGGAAAACAAGTGAACCTTAGTGACAGCAGACCAGACCTAATGCTCACCTGTGTGGCCCGAGAGGGCTGAGAAAAGAAGAGCTAGCATTTAGTCATTATTATTTTCCCTTCATCCCAGTCTACAAATTTCTAGAGGACTGCTTTTTAGATTAACTGAAAGTTAATCTAAACTTATGAGTTTGCTGCTGTTGTTAAAAATAGGGAGTGTGCTCTCCTGGCAAATGCATGGGAGCAGTAACGTGCTGGGCTCTGCAGTGTGGGCTGTGGACAGCAGAGTGCACTGCTCGTGCAGCAGAGGAAGGCAGCACCCAGGCAGCTGCTGGGGGGTCCGGGGTCCCAGCACCCTCCTATTCCTTTTTACAGATCTTACTCCTTCAGCTGGTACGGCTTTAAGAGGGCATTTATTCAGCAACCATCTCAGTCATGACTGCAGCTTTTGGGAAGCAGGCCATGTGTGTGCACTGACCGGCCAGCCTGGGAAGGCAGGGGCTGTAGGAGCTGGGAAACCCTCGGGAGACTGCACACAAGTGTGCTGTCAGCATGAGTGTGCTGGCTGCCCCCTCTGCGCTGCTGTGGAACACGTACACATGCTGCAGACACACCTGCAGTTACGCTGTAGGCACATCCTGAGAGTGATTACAGGTGGTTGTGTGTCAGGTTTGTACTTGATCTCTAAAAAATAATAATAACTAAAAAAAAAAAGCTTTCTGTGTGCACAGAAACCAAAAATACCAGGTGTCATTTTTGCTCATACTAGAGTATCCATCTACTCACATTTTGTAGAGTTAGCCTTTTCCATACAGGGGCAGGTGAGAGGAAAATGAGGAACTAACGAGTTTCCAAGAATGTCACGTTGATATAATGATGTAGACAGAACTCTGCATTAAAGGGAAGAAGCGTGTGCCCTAGTGCTGCACGTGGAAGGGGCCCTGGCAGCGATTGCTTGGCTCTTTGAAGCCAGCGTTGGTACAGCAGATGGTTGCTGTTGCACATTAGCAAGGAGATGTTCTGTGCTCACATTGCTCTGGTGTATTTTTATTTGACTTTTCAGATTTACACTTTACATTCAGATGGGAGGATTGGCAGTCACTTTATGAAATATTACAAGAAGCAGCTGTAATCAGGGCTGGAATGATTTTAGTGATGTGCAAGTCCATATTTCAGCAGCTAGAAGAAAGAAGAAGTGTTATTTCACAGCCTTGGGTCATTGTCTGGTAACTTTTCTTCTGTAGCCACTTCAAAGAGACAACAGGTTGCAAGATTTACTGATCCTGTTAGCAGACCTTAGAACTTTCCAGTGCTGTCCCACCATTTGGTCTTTAAACTTCATGCAAATAGTTCTGGTGGTTCCTGGAAGAAGTAGCTCCTGTGTACGGTGGCATTGTTTGGAAAGCAGCCAGCACAGCAGAGCCTTCGGGTGCTGTTGGAGACACATACAGAGGCTGAAGTGAGGAGTGATGCTGGAGCAGACAGCTCAGCAGCTCTGGTTCCAAGGGCAGATGAAGCTCTAGGATAAACCCTATTGTTTGGAGGATTTGAACTATTCAAAAGCATTTGGAATATGGCAGTGACTTGTGCCTTAGTGTTTGTTTCTAAAATTTTGGATCTGTTTTCTCTCAGACTGGGGGCAGTCCTGTTGAAAACCTGTTGAAATAATACCTGGCTCTGAAACTGCCTGCTATGGCCCAATTCCAACATGCCCTGCTCTGCTGCTGGCATCTGTTCCAGAGCGACGCCACCTGTGTTTGGCTTGGCAGGGAGCTCTCCTTCCCTCTCTCATGGGCTCAAGCTGAGACCATGGGACTGCAAACCTTGTCCATTCCCTACTCCTGTCACAGAACTTTTATTTTTGAGATCGTCAAGTACAGGTTCTGCATTGCTTGTGTCACAAAGCATGATGACTTCTCAGGGTGTGTACACAGGGCCTGGTGTTCTTACCAAATTCGGTTTACATGTGTTGTCTTAGATCTGGAGCAACAATCCATACTGGTCCAGCAAGTACATAGCCCTGGAGACTGTCAGAACAGTGACCTGGAAAGCCTGAGAATGATACACGGTGTTTTTGTGTAGTTTTTAAAGAATACATACATGCTGCATGTTAAATGCTCATGTATTAAGTATGAACTAAAGGTGACATCAATGTTCACAGTCCGTGCTCGAGGCATTTCAGATACCAAAGTCAGAGCTCCTAAATCTCTGAGAAACATCAGGTCGGGGTGCATTGCAATGGCTGTTTTTCTCCTCCACACCTACCCTTCCTCTCCCTGCTTGAGCTGCTCTGTCCTCTGCAGGTGCTGCCAGGTTGTGTGTTGGTAGGAGAGCACGCTGCCACCAAACAGTGCACGTACACCTGAGAAGAAGAAAAAGTGCCATTTGGTCCATATCAAGTTCCACTTTGCAGAGCATTATTTTGTCTTTGCCTTTTGCAGAAACTACATCTGATTAGACTTAGGCTTCTCTGAACACTTCCATGTGGCACCTTCTAGCTGAACCTGTACTGAATTTTAAAGTTGGTGTCAAGGAAGCCCTCAGGCAGTTTGGTAACTGAGAGGCTGAGACAGGAGAAGTTAAAACCTCACGTGCTGCAGTGTATCAAAGCTAGACAGAAACTCAATCTGGTGCCTGCTGCAGCTGCACACTTAGGAAGCAGCACAAGCCAGAATTGCATCATGTTCATTTCCAGCGAGTTCAAGAGTTGAGGTGCCTATGAAAGGCTCAGTAAGTAACGATGCAGTTACTTGAGCTGCCCAGGAAGGCTGAACACATCACGGCTGGTATCAGTACACGTCAGTTCAGGCAGTTCACTCAGCTGGTGTTCGAGGAGCAAAGTACCCTCAGGTGACTGTCCTGGGTTTTCTTTGCTCTACTTAGTCCTTAAAGGAGAGCAGGATCTCAGACTTTAAGACAAAACCCACATGCCTCTGCTTCTCTGCCCATTGGGCTGACACCTGAGGAGATGGATGACTGTCTAGGACAGATGGGAGACAACAGAGGTGGACTTCATATGGGACATATAAGTTGATTTTTCTGCTTTAGACATTTTGAGCTGAAGTGATATGATTCTGATCCTACACAAAGCCAGAACCACCATATAAAAATCATATTTACATACCAAATTCTTTTGTTTACTCCAGTCAGTCCAATCTCAAGTCAGCTGGGTGGCAGAGGAGATTTAGGAAGAGAACTAAAATAAAACTGCTCACCAGTCAGGGTAGTTAAGTTGAATGCTGGCTAAGGTTTAAGTCTGTGAGGTGCCTAAATCAACTATTTTTCAAAGCACAGAGTCATAGAATATCTCGGGTTAGAAAGGACCCATTTGGATCATCAAGTCCAACTTTCTGCTTTTTGCAGGACTACCTCCAACTAAACCATATGACTAAGAGCATCAGCCAGACTGCCAGGATAGGGTCTGTGAGTGGGAGGTGAGCCTTTCACTCAATCCTACCTGTTCCAGTTGCTGTGCCAGGGGCGTTACTGCCAGCCTTTTGAAGTGAGAACGGTGTCTCACCCTGGGGCTAACAGGTACCGGGCAGAACTCTGCAGCAAACTCACTGCCGTTAATCTCACACCTATTTGAGAGGAAAGATCAACAGATCTAAGTAGAAATTAGGGCTTTGCTGATGAGTGCCTTGGACATTTAATACTACTTGCCCATCCACAGTGATGTTCCATCTTGGGGTGCTGTTGAAGTCTGGAGATCTGGCTACCCAGCAGTTTTCCAGGTATAACTCGACAATGGGGCTCTCATCTTTCAGCTCCACCTCAAGAAACACGGGCTCCATGGGTTGTTTGAGTATTGCCATGCCGGGCTCATAGAATTCCATGAAGGATTCATCTCGAGAAAATGTCAGGGGATTTTGTTGTTGTTTAATTTTATTTAAACTAAAACATGTTTGGAAATTCTCTGATTTCCATAGGAGGTGATTTACCTTTGGACACTCTTGAAACTACATTCAGAGCTTGTCTTACCCTTCTGTAAGCTGCAGAGAAGGAAATGTTAGCAAGGTTCTTTTTTTGAAAGCAGGGCATGTCTTAACAAGGGAACTTAGAACTGAAAGACTCAGAGAGGAAGATGAAAAAATTTAAAAATGGAGGGAGAGAATTGCACACCTGCAGTATTTGAACGTGGAACCATTGTCCCGGAGCCAAAGGGAGGGGATGTGGCTGGGTCACTGGCAAAGGCACCGAGCACTAGAGTCTCTTTTGCTTGATAGTAGCACAAGACTGTTAGTCTAGAATAGAAGAAACAGCAATTTTTGTGTTCATATCTATTTCCCAGTAGCTGTATAAAAGCAAGCAGTGTCAGTGAGCAGCAGCTCATACCTATAGTCTGGATCTCTTGTGATTGTCGGTATGCTCTGTCCTGGAAGAGTCTCTTTCTCGTAAGAGATTTCATTCTCATAAATAACGTGATCACCTTCAAACTGTGCATATGGGAAGCTCATTATAAATTGACTCTTCTCAGGAGCTGGGGCAGGGGAACAAAAGAGAAAATGCAGGAGAGGCAGAGACTTCCAGCAGGTGTATCTGCTCTGGCCATGGGCTTACCCTTACTGAAGTGCCACAGGTGGTGACATGGAACTTGAAGAAGGCATGGGCTTCATTATACTCTCTAGGCTTGCAGGAGCTGTCCCTTAGCTTGGTTTTGCTCATGTCAATGGCAGGAACTGTCTTCATTAGGGCAGATACCATTATGGTACCATCTGGGTGGCATACTGAGAAAGTCAGAGAGTTGGTTATGAACTCAAGGAAAGAATCACGCATCTTTTTATTGATCGATCAGTTACATAACTTACTTATAAATGCTGAAGAATTAAAACTGCAGCTAATGGAGAACATCTGTAAGGTTTCCATAGTTCTCACTTTCCTTAGGGCAACATCAAACCTTGCTTTAATTTTCTGAAAGGACACTTCCTGTGAAGGAGGAGATGGAAGAGATCTCCTGTTATAGCACATCATCCATGTGTACAAAGTTCTGCTCCTTAGCTTGTGCCACTTGAATACTAACAAGTCACAAGGGTTGAGTCAGTGTGAAGACTCGAGCCTGATGCAACATGGGGGCAGAAGTTTTCTTGTATGAATTAATCAGTCACTGTCACAGAGTTAAATTTTGGCTGATTATTGTAGAATAGTTCAAATGTTTATTACAACATCAATTTTCCCCTGCCATGTCTTAACATTTCTACAAAAAGTTCCTTTAAAAGAGCTTCTTTCATAAAAGCTATATTGAAATATTGTTTCTGGCTCAGTACAGATGGGACATTTTGCTTCATCTTACTGAAAACACTGAGGAGTTTGTTTTTGAAGACTTGGTGCATATCTTTTAGAGACAAGTGTGGACTGCGGATTGCATAATACATGGCATTACCAGAAGGGTCCATGTCTGATGCCTCTTGTCCTACTTGCTCTGGCTTAGAGTCCTTCCCTCTGGAGGTTTTCCAACGTGTGTAATACCACAGCACTACAGACTGTGACTGCAGGACTCTGTTAGAGCAAGCAGTCCTATCTATGTGTGTTAAAAGAGGCATTGCTGAACAGCTCCTGTACCTCATAGATGACTCCCACAGCAAACAGAGGTATTTGCAAAATCAGGTGTGTGGAGTTGGTAGCTGCAAGATACCCATTGGTGAGGGCAACGTGCCGGTTCAGGAGCTTGGTACCAAGGTACAGGTCCCAGTACTGGTGCAAGCCAAAAGTGGGCAGGGTTAGATACAGGTTTTCTTCATCACAGTAACCAACTGCTTCTGGTACTTCTGCAGGAAAAAGGTGGGATGAAGAGTTAGTTAATGAAGGAAGGTTTGAGTGCTGATGTTTGGCCCAGGCAGGGATTCCTGTCATGGATGAAAGATCCCAGCAGCCTGTTAGTGCACACTGGCATTGTCTGCAGGGCCTGGATGTGTTGTAGTGGGTGTAGCAGCTCACATCTGGTGGGATGGGGAGTCCTGCTGCTTCAGCAGTGGCCTGCCAGCTTGCTTCCAGGTCTGCTCCGTGTTTCAGTAAGGCAAGTTGAGCTATGTATGTAAATACATCTTTTGATCAGCCTTCTTTGAGCTGAAACAAGAGCTATTTCACAGGTAAAATAGGACAGTGAGGAGACTGTCATCTTTTTGGTATGCAAAAATCTAATAAATCGGAGAAAATATCAAACAGATCTTCTGACTGTTTCAATAACCTGCTAAGTACAGCTTTTAGTGGATGATTTCTCCTTACAGAAATGGCTGTATCAGAGCAATTTTTTTGAGTCAGTTAAGTTCTGCCCTGGATGCAGAGGCAGAATTGTGTTTGAGGACAAACTGAAACTTGTAGCAACGTCTGAAAGTTTTGCCAGTAGATGTATGTTCATGTTCTGAGGCATCTTGTTCACTGAGTTTGCAAGCCAACTTCTTCTACACACTTGTTTTATTGCTCTCAGTGTCTCGAGGGCAGACTGTCTTGCCAGTATGCAGAAGAGCTGCCATCAGTGGAGCAGCAACTTGGCTGTTACCAACAATGAGCTATCGAGGGGTGGGGTTTTCCCCAAAGCTCTCACCCTCACTCTGATGTTCTCACTGAATTCAGTGACAGCCGTGCTGTTGATACAAACCAGTTAATGTCAGGGGAAAGCTTACCGATATCAGCAATCACACACTCCACCTCTGCTGAATGATGGTAAAGTGTCATCTCTGGACCCACGTTAAGGGTATAGTTAACCAGGAGTGTGTATTTTGTTTCATTTCTATTCACATACTGAAAGAGAGAGAAGTGTAAGGTTGAAGCAGCTTTTGGAATAGGCAGGCATGCGTATCCTGAACAACACTAAATAATTATGAAAACACCCTCCTCTTCCCTGCAAATAGCTCAGGCTCCAAAAGCATCGCTTCAGCTGGCCTAAATCTATTCAGAAATCTGACCTGGATTCAACAGCTCTTTCAGCCAAACATAAATGTGGAGAATGTTGAGCCTTTTCTGAAAATGAAGACACAAGTGAACACAGTGGTGGTTCCTCTGTAGCCCAATGGTGAAAGAGCTCGTAGAGGGAGATCCAGGTTCAAATCCTTATTCTTTACTCAAAGTGTGGGCTGAACCTGGGAGAGTAAATAATCAGTTGAATACAAGGTGTGAGGAGATGCTGTGCGAGATCGCTCTCAATATCCTCTTTTCCTTCACTGAAAGTGCTCCCAAAGCAAAACCTGGTGTTCAACCTGAAAGAAATACTTCTGAATTTTTTTTGCTTGCTTTGATCCTTAATGCAATTTGGCTGTGGTTTGACTGTGGCCTGAAACTATTTGCACAAATCCTGTGCATTCACAATGTTGTTCCTTGTAACAGCATCACAGCCTTGCATGGTTTGGTTGAAAGAGCGGTGGAGGACTTGCAGTTATGCATCCTCCCACTGAAATGAGAGGTTGAAATCCCTCTGTGAGTATACCTTTTGTACAAATATTTAGATTACAAATGGTCTGAAGCTTAACAAAATTACATTTAGAGTACCCTGAGCCTGCCCGTAACATGCTCTCACGGGGCATGGCCTGTGCCAGCAGTCAAAGGGCTCTGCACAAACAGTGGGTTCAGAAGTTACTGGATGTTGGAAGCTGGTGTTTGCCAGCATTGCAATAATTGATTTATTTTTCCAAGACACTCCTGTTTCAAAGGCCAGCATCTAATACAGATTTGACAAACCTCTTCCTGTTGGGTGTGCACTCAGACATTAGCCATGCTGACAGGCACTAAAGGAAGTAACATTTCATCCCATCTAATTACACTTGATACTGATCTCCTAGAGATCTATGGAGAGCAAGGTGGGGACATAAAAGCCTCTAATCTTAACTCAGATGATCTCAAACTCATTGACACCTTTATGATCAAGGAACTGTTGTTGGTTAATAAAAGCTGGACCATGTTCTGCAAAGGGACTGCCCCACCTCCTCCACTCTGCTGCTGAAGGGACCTGCTGTATCCTACCTCTTTTAGAACATACGGATCATCAAAAGAGACTTCCAGGATAAATCTTTTTGTTCCATTAGAAAAAGGAGTTTCATAAATCTTGAAGCCGTGGTGCTGTGCTTCCCTCAGGGAAAATGGCGCATTTCCTATTGCGATTGCCACCAGAGAGACATCGGGAAGAAAGTGTCCAAATGCAACATTAAATAGCCGTTCCTCTGGCACAGTGTCTGCAGGGAGAGAACATCAAATTACTGCTGATGTGGATCAAATAACGAAGACCGTTGGGGTGGCCTCCCATTCAAATTCCAGGAATCTTAGCCAACAGCCATCTCTTTAATGGCTCTGATTAATGAGTGTTTGTGTTCTAGTCAGATCTGAAATACTCTGAGTACATGAGAATTGCTTCAAGCTGCAGGGGATTAACAACAAATACATACAACTTTATAGAAAGTGGGTCCAGTGACTTTCTAGAGGTGCACTATGATGTGCAATACCTTTAAAGAAATCTAGAATCTAGTTCATCCATGTAAAATTTGGAAAAATTATCATAATGTATGGTAAGAGGCTCCTTTTTCTTTCTATATCACTTATCCAGACAACTCCAAGTATGTTTAGTGCCTTAATGCATTGGAAAATAAAATTTAAAAACCATGACTACAGCACTGGGTGGCACAATGATTTCAGTATGGTCCCAAGGTATCAAATGCAGGCAGTTTGGGGCAGAAAATACCATCCATGAATGCTGTCCTCATACAGTTCTTCTTCCCAGTGTGATAACTGCACATCACAACATCTTTATTCTAGGGTCCCAGTGCTCACTGGAAAAATCCAGGTATTAACATGAAAGGAATGTTTACATTTTTATCAGCAACTTATAAGTTAAGGCTAAAGGGTTTTTGTTGGTGTTTTTTTGTTTTTTGTTTTTTTTTTAATATAATACTTGAATCTTGACTTTGCCTAGCAAATTGTAAGTGGGACTTGAGAACTTTCTGGTGAATGTAGATGTGTGGCACAGGTCAGGTGGAGAAACGTGTAGCACAGCGTAAGATTGGCAAGAGTCAATGAGAGGAATGACTCACTGTTGATAACAGTTGGTGTTTGTGGCATGAAAGGTGTGGTGATGGATTTGATGACTGTGTACTTCGTGGTTTGCCAACCTGCATCCATCCATGTGTGCTCCAGAAACAGGTCAATACTGTAAATTACTCCATATACACCACCAGATATGGAGCTCTAGGAGATAAAAAGTGTGATTAAGTCTTAATTCTCAGTAGCTTAATAAAGAGATGACTGAATATGGTTAAAATTCTTACATTAGGAAGAGCAAATGATATTCTAGTACATCTTGGGATGGATTTTGCTAGGGTAGCTTGTTTGTTTGGTAGCTTGGCACATTTATCTGGTCCATCTGAGGCTCAGATACTGCTGAGATCCTTAATAAGGTAGTATCAGGTTTTCAGGGGTCTCCTCATTAAGTTTAGCATGTCACCACATTTGGTTTGGTTTTTTTTACCGTCTGTGGATTACCAGTCATGTCTCTTGTTCTGTCTGTTACACAAAAAGCGAACTCCTGAAGGGGATAAGTCAAAGTCACACTAATGTCGTCTTATGGAGTATTGCCAGCTCCTTTCTATGTGTTCAAACTGGATGGAGTTTTGAGCAACCTGATCCAGTGAAAGATGTTTCTGCCCATGGCAGGGCAGTCTGGAGTAGATGATCTTTAAAGGCGCCTTCCAGCCCAAACTATTCTCTTCTGTTCTACTGTCCTTTTGACACTGCCTCTATTGTATCTGTAAATCACATATTGATGAGGAATAAACTATGATCAAAGCAAGTGACTGCATCCCAGCTACATGTAGTGAACCCGTCCCATGCTAAATCATGTTGTCTTGGAAACTGGCAGGGAAATTACTCATTAAGCCAGGCCAGAAGTTTACCAGGACTAGTTTCATTATTGAGCAACATAGACAATTGAATTCCAGTGTCCAGAAATTCCTTCACTCTTAATGTATTAGTATGTCTTATAGATTATTGACAAAAGGCAGTCTCTTGCTTCTACCATGTTTTGTCATTATAAATTCCTAGTTTCTGAGTAAGTGCTTTCAAAACACAGAGAAGAAGCATCTAGTTCTTCAAATATTTATCCTATCTACAAATTTTAAGCAGCAATCAATCAGTATTTGGAATGATCATGATTTGGAAACGTCCGTAGTATAGGCCCTCAAATGTACATTTGTTGGGTTTGTACTAACCTCTAGCTTGCCTCCTTCTGCTCCAGTAGGGATGGTTATTCGGATGTGAGTCTCGTTGTGCTCCAGTAAGTAGTTCATCTCCTCTGGGTTTACTATGACTTGATCATCCACTCCCATTACAATGCTTTTAGACAAAAAGGTGGATTCCTGCACCACTAGCGTGGGGATAACTCTTGGCACAGTCCATGTTAGTGTAGTATTGGTGAAGCTGATGCCATCTGTGGAGTTAGATAGACAGTTCCAGAGGAGGGGCAATTGGAGTTACCACGCAGTCATGGCTCTGCCTTTCCCTGATTCCATTTCACCAGGATATCTCTACAGCTTTCACTGATGCAATGCCACGTAGGATATTAGCCAAATGATGGCTGTTTTGTCACAGAGACCCTGGCACTCGAAGCAGACTTGAATCATGAGTTTCAGGTGAATCATTAATGTATTCAGAAGAACTGGCAGCCATGCTCCCAGCTACCTGCTCTGTTGTCCTTCTGGTCCCAGGGCTTATTGGCAAAAGGAACAGGGCACAGAGCAACCTGTTTGAACCTTCTTGAAATATTGGCTTCAAGGTCATGACAACTTAAAACCTCATGCTTCCTCATCACTTGTTCACATTAATACTCTTCTGTGAGAGCCAGGTGCAGCCACCACTTCTCTGCAAAAAGCCAGGCTAGTCCTGCCTCTCCAGAGAAAAGGATTAGGTGAGTTCCAGAGATGCAGAGCTGCAGGCATAGAGTTGTATGAAAGAGGAGAGCCAAGGCTGTGGAATTAGTCCAGGGGAGGCTCCCTGGCTCTTCTATAGCAGTTTTACTTTTTTCCAGTTCCCTGCGTCTAATGTGGGGATTTGAGAAACCAGAGACAAGGCATGAGACTGCACTGGGAACACAAGTAATGTAGTGTCACAGCAGGGAATGTGTTTGTCCAGGACTAAAGCCACAGACTCTTAGCTCATGTTGCTCTGAGGGAAGCTTGTAAACCTCTTCTCTTAGTGAGAATGGGAAGACTGTGTTTTCTACTAGCTCCTTAGGTGGTTATTTTTAGTGAAGAAGGAAGAGATCCTTACCAACAGGACAGGAGACAGTCGTGTCAATCAGCAAAAGCAGCCACCGCTGCCTGTACATGGAAGTGGAAGTGACCATGTTCATATTAACACCACTGACCTGTTCGAGCCCCGGCAGAAAAAGAGAGCTGATGTTCTGGAGAGGCAGTGGGAACAGCAGAGCTTTGTGTCTGGCTGGGATCAACAACTCACCATGCTGACGTCAGACTCGTTGCTGTGGTAGGGCGCTCGCAGGTACACTCGGGACAGGGTGTTATTGAAGCTGTAACCCAGTTTTACTGCATCACTTACTGTTATTCTCTTTCTCCCTGATGGAGAAACAAACATCAGTTGCCATTGCTGGTATGCAACATTTTGAGTCTGCAAGAGAGAGATGAGCTACATCAGTTCTCTGTCTACCAAAGTCTCTTAAAAAGCTGTGATATCGTAGCACCGATTTTCTCGTTAGAAGTGGCAGCAACTGGAATGATACTGGACACTACTAGTTCATCTCAGGCAAGAAATACCTTTGAGATATATATATATATGTAAGGATAAGGAATTATAGAGCTTTTTAAGGCATCTGTAGAGACAGTCTTCTAGCAGCCCTGGAAGAAATGTCGACGAGTGGCCTTGAACAAATCCGCTGTGGACAAAATACCTGTGCTGTTAAGAAACTGATGGTGTCCATGTCTGTTGATTGCTGGAGAAACCCAGAGGCCAAATGACAGACTACCTTTTATAGTGTGTAGCTGTACAGTGTCAAAGATAAGAAGAGATCAATGCCTGTACTAGCCTAGGACAGAGTCCCCTGAAATGATGGCCATGTGGGAGCGCAGTCAAAAGGAAAATGGGCATAAGGAGCAAGTAAGACATGAGAAAAATAGGCGAGCGTACATATTTCACAGAATCACAGAATGGTTAAGGTTGGAAGGAACCACTGGAGGCCATCTAGTCCAACCTCCCTGCTTGAGCAGGGTCCCCATGAGCGCGTTACTCAGCATTGTGTCCAGGCAGCTTTTGAATATGTCCAAAGGAGACTCCACACCTTCTCCGGGCAATCTGTTCCATTCTTTCTCATGTTCAGGTGGAACTTCCAGTGGATCAGTTTCTGACTGATGTTTCTTGTCCTACTGCTGGGCACCACTGAGGAGAACCTGCCTCCATCCTCCTGACAGCCTTCCTTCAGATACTTGTGTACATTGGTAAGATCCTCTCCTAGTCTTCCCCAGACTAAACAGGCCCAACTCCCTCAGCTTTTCCTCATAAGAGTGATGCTCTAGTCATCATTTCCCATTCATTTTTTCCAGCCTCAAATATTTTTCATCTCAGTGACTCCTGAGCTATCTGTAGCTTCTTTGTATTTTGTATGTCTTATTGGATTTCTCTTCAGTCAACTTTTCCAGACTCTCCTTGGGATCAAGTAAGCTTTTAGCAGCCACAACATCTTTTGGTGATGAGTTTGACAGTTTCACTACCCATTGTGTGAAGAACCACCTACCTTTGTTTGTCTTGAACTCAGTTTCCACTAAGGAACAAGCATATGGCTCTGTTCTCCCACCTAAATGTCTTTTTGCCATCTAGAGGTCTAAAAATACTTGAGAGGTTTTCAATACTTGATGGCAAATTTGTCATCTCTCTTTTTTTTCTTCAGAGATGGAGCTATGCCCCAAGAATGACTCATAAGAGTAGAGAGAAGAGGCAGGCTAGGAACTGTTAGGAAAGACTCCCCTTCATACCTCTGGCAGTGCTGACATCCATGCTACGGTGTAGTCATTTGAAACAGCCGGGACATCAGTCTTCACTGACACCTGGAGACACAGGAGATTCTTTGGGAGTAATGGGATCAAACAGATCTTCAGTATTATTACAGGCATGGCATTTATAGCGGTGGGAATACTTTGTGTATAACCAGGTAAACCTAAAGTCCTGCTTCATATCTGATAAGCTCTAAACTAGATTCAGCTCTGGAGACCTTCAAGGTGTCTCCATTGGAGGCAGAGGAAAGCAGATTATTGCATTAACAGGACTAGTTCCCTCTTCCCATGCAGGCTGAACACCTGAAAATGCGGGATCCGCAGTACCTAAGGTAGGTGCTGAGGTGTAAATCTTGCCCACATATGCTGCAGAGTGAGGCAAGGAAAGAGGACAGTCAGAAGACACTGAGCTTGGAGTCAGTGTTTGCCTCAGACATCTGTACCACGGTTTAAGTGTGTTGCAACACCCAGATGTGACAGCACAGCCTCGAGTTCTAACAGGAGAAGAATGCTTTCTTTGTCCTGCCTGTTGCAGGTGTGCACAGAAAGCAATGAAGTTTGGTTTGTTCACTGCCTCATTTCTACACTGGTGTGTAGGTGATGGCAGCAGGCTGGGCAGCCCAATTGTACCACCTGGCAGGAGGCAGGTCCTGTCTCACAGTCATGTCCTGTGAGTTGTGTGATGCAGCAGAGATGCAGCTCTGCAAACTCTAGGTTTTATTATTTCAGATATGAGGATGACATTGTCCCAGACGCTGCAGCACTTTATGACAAAAAGGCACTCTCATGAGTTAAGAGCTTGGCCTTAAGCCTCTCTGTTGATTTGCTTGCAGAGGCTTGCCTTGCTTCATCTGTACAGTTAACTGAGTTTCACTGCATACAAAATATCTATGGCATGTAAATGTGTTGCTAATCAGATCTACAGTTACACACTCTGCTAAGTATCAGCAGGTTGCTATTCTGCCTGGTACGTGGGATACAATCAGCTTCTGACAGGAATTTGTGGAGGTTGTTGTGCCTGGCAAGGAGCTTGGATGTAGCCTCGCCTTCAGTGGGAAGGTTTTTACCTCCATGTAGTTCTCTTCGCACACAATTTCTCTTGAAGCCCAGGAAGCATAGGAGCAGTACATAGGGTAGGTGTAGGTGACAGCTGCCCTCATGCTTGAAAATGAGGAGACTTTGATGTTCACAGTCAGTGAAAACAGCTCATCTACCTGGGAGGAAAAACAGGCAATTCAGCAGATGGTGTGGAAGGTTCCAGGAGTGGCTGCATGGGACCATCCAGCCCAGTGTCCTGTTTCTGAGAGTGTTTTATAACTATGAGAACAGGTTGAGAGCTGCAGTGACAGGTCCTCCAACATACCACCCTGTCTGAAATGGTTTGTGTGCAGGGTCTTTCTGAGCCAGGGACATTACCTCAGCACACACAACCTTTGCCTCAGCCGCCTTCTCAGCACTATTCTTGCCACCCTATAAAGGAGCAGTTGGTCAAGGGCAGAGCTGACCTACCTTAACCTGAGGTTCATGTTTCTCCCCTTTGTAACTCTGTGTCTCCACATGGAGAGAAATTACTGGAACTTTTGTTTTGATGTAGGTGGTTCAGATCTATCCTGCAAATGCTGTTTAGTGTTTAATACTAGACTAACTCCAGTAAAAAATCCTTTTTGTTCTTCAGCTCCCCAGGAGCCACACACAAAGCTATGGACTGTCCTTCTAACTGACATAGATGTGTATTTTTCTACAGAAAGAGGCAAAACCTTTACAGAGAAATTTCCAGCCTGGGAATCCAGGTCATTGCACAGCACAGTGTACACCCCCATTCTTGTTAGCTAACCTCTGCCTATAAAGTTTTACCATATTTTTTCTGTGGGGCCTCCAGGACCGACCAGACTAAACATGGACAAGCAAGGAAGTTTCTACTCCGATTTGTTCTGGTTTTGGGTACATTTCATCTCAACATTTAGAAATTAGAAATCCAGGCTACACTTTTACATGTATTTTTGGAAGGGGTGAATCACCTTCTGGAGATGCCTGCTTCTCTCCATTGGCTATTGTGGAAGAGTAAACAGCTAGTTTAGACTAGACATTATCTTTTAGATGGCTAAAGTTACGTGAGGAAAATCGGGTCTAATAGATGTGTGTGATCTACGTTCCTAGGCATGTGTTAACAGGCACATTACCACACAAATTAAGCCAGGAAATGGTCTGCCAGAATCACACTGCAAACATTGCTTTTTAAAGCAGATGCCTACTTCTTTCCAGAGAGGCTTTCAAGAAACTCTCTGGCAAATCAGCAGCTACAAGGATATGCTTGAGAACTGGCAGCTACTCAGCAGCATTAGGATAAGTGTCATTCCATGGAGAGAGGAAATCCCATGTCAGTCACACTGAACAAACCTCACAGCAGAGAGCCATTGCCTATTCATTTCTGCACTACACTACCAACACTAGTTCCTTGAATTCAGTATTCTCAAAACATGCCATTAGAATGCCATGTATTATCTCAATCTTGTATTTTTGGAGAAGGTGTACTGCCTGAGCTGTTTCCAAGCCTGTGCCTGGGCCTTACCTCACTGGCCACATGACAGCCGAGCACTGACGCGCGGAAGACGGGATTGCCCCACATGTCTTCTGACAGGACATAGCCACAGCGAGATGCTAGTTTCTCATCCAGCAGAACAGGGCCAGAATAAGGATCTA
The DNA here is from genome assembly GCA_013397755.1 of Cnemophilus loriae. Taxonomy (NCBI): domain Eukaryota; kingdom Metazoa; phylum Chordata; class Aves; order Passeriformes; family Corvidae; genus Cnemophilus; species Cnemophilus loriae. The sequence goes on along the minus strand of VZTF01009633.1, from coordinate 1,064,084 downwards.
CAGAACAAGGGAAAGATATGTGGGATGTAAAGCTCAAGGCAAGCCCTGGGGCAGAGCTGTGCTGAGGCCCTCTCACACAGCTCTTCTCCACGTGGGTTGAGTGCTCTCCAGTGACATGTGCTGTTAAGGAGCTGGTGACACTGTGCTGGCGTGTGTAGGAGTGCATGAGACAGTCTGGCATGACTCAAGCTCACACATAAAATGTGCACTTCAATGTCTGTTTTTTAGCGTCCAGAAGCTTGTGCCATTGCCACTTTGAAGTGCTATTATGGAGAGCTTCTCTGAAGCAACACCTACATTTCTCCCTCCCCGATATCATTCTCTAGAAAAGAGTTATGGGCTATTAAGCCCATCCATTTCTAAAAATCATCAAGTTGTGATAATCTTCCCCTCACTGTGTTCAAAGGATACTGTCACAAACCTGTTTTGGATGGGCACTTTTACGTATTGATCAGGTTTGCTGCTTCTTTCTGCGTGCTGTGAAGCCTATGGGGGAGCCAAGTAAGAGACGTGACAGGGACTGACTGTGCTCAGCTCTTGATGATGGTAGAATTACTAACATCATATTTTGTTAATTATCTGCCCTCTGATTAAGGAACTGTTTTAGTCTTGGGTTAGACACAAGAATCTGTACAAATAGATGGGGTTTAACTAGCTGCCACTGCAATTTCTAGATTTGTCTGTCATGTCTGTATGTCAGACAGTTCTAGAATTGCTGTTTCAGTAGATGTATGCCTGCAGCCGGGATAGGCTCAGGAGATAAGTGGGAATAATTTTGGAAGAAGAAGGAATAGCTTTTATGAGACCAACTGATAGAGCTGGAAGAAACAAACAGCATTTTGTGCCTGAAGGCTGGTCTGTTTTTTCCAGCAGTATCAGTTACTCTCATAAATGCTATCCCTTCTGCCCACACCCTTTCCGTACTTGATTTTTTCAGTTCTGCCTCCAAATCAAATGAAAAAAAACATAACCCAGAAAAAAGTGCACCGATCTCAAGAGAAATTAATTAGGTTTGGGGTGAAATCACATACTTTTTACAATCTGATGTGAACATTTTCTGGTTTTCATTTTGGTTCTGAAGATTTTTGTTTTCCACAGAAAATGGAACCCCTTTGTCCAATATGAATTATGGTATTTAAATACCATTGTGGTGTTAAAGAAAAAGGAAATAAAAAACCCCTCAAAAGTCCTTTAATTGCTGCAGCACTCACTCAGCCCTCATTGAGAGTGTGTTTTCTGGGTATTACCCAGCCTACACTGCTGTTGTCATTATGCTGTTCAAGACATAGCCAATCTCCAATGTCATCTTTGTTTTCCTTGCTGGACACGTGTAAGGGCTCAGCAGAGGCAAGAATGCAAGTCAAATGTCAATCCTTCCTCCTGAGACCATCCTTTCTCCTTCCCCAGCACGGCAGTTGCGTGGGGCAGAGGGGCTGTGGCTGTAGTTACCAGCTTTCCTCCTCTGTAGGGTTAGTGGCCAAATTGAGGTGGGAGAGGCCGGCTCAGGGTGACAAGGATGTGCTGCAGGTTCCTTGGGGTGAGTTACCAATTATCAATAGATGGCAGCAGCATTCAGATCACAGTCTCTGTGATCACTTTGGTGATTCCCTAGCCTTCATGTTATTCGGAGCTGCCACTTGTAACTCACCATAGATTTCCAGCTGGAAGAACTTTCCTTGGAGCAAGAGTTTATTCAGTTTCATCCAAAAAATTCTGGAGCGGCAACTGCTCTCTACAAAACCTAGTGGGAGCACATATAGAGCTGATGAGTCAGTGGGACTGGAGGGCAGAGAAGAGGCACATTGTGTTACGAGCAAAATAACTGAGTTCTTGTCCTTGCCTCTCTCCCCACTCTGCTTTTATCATGTTTCACCAACCTGGGGGAGCCATCCGCCTCCCTTGTCCCAGCCAGAATAGCAAGAAAAACAGCCAGATCCTGCAGTATAAGCACATGAACTAATAACAGGGAGAACAGAGAGAAAAAAATAAAAGATCAAAATGGAAAATTAAGGAGGTGGAAGCCAAAGTCTTGTTACCTGCGTAGCAAGTGACCCACAGGCTCCATCTGTCCCCAGAGACCTGTGCATGGGCAGCAAATTCCTCCTCCCTATGAAGTGAAGCAGACCCAGATGTGCAGACGGAACTTGGTCAGACCCAGGAGGAGGGGTACAGGTTACCTTTCACAGATTGTGCTGTCTTCTCCAAACCTTATGTGTGGACCAGGAGAGGCCAGTGGCTCCTGTTGTGGAAGGACACCTGGGCAGAATCCTGCAGTGCCCTCCAACGTTATCAGAGCTCGCTCTTGGCAGGGGGAGGCAGCTCCCTCTCTCTGGGAGGGCACAGCACCCTCCTGCCCGATATTTGCAAGGTCAGAGGCTGCTGCTGAACCTAACTGTAATGAGAACAGCAGAGGGTGCTTGGTGCTTTCCATCAAACCCTGGGAAGTATTCTCATTCCTTACAAGCCAGTTGGGAGGCTCTGGCTTCAGGTCTTTAGAACACATGAAACATTTCCCCAGAGGTATTTTAATTGGGTCTACACAGGAAATACATTTTTGTTTCTGTGAAATGTCCCAGTGACCCAGCCATGCCAGAGATAACAGCAGTACTTTGGCAGCTGCACGTTTTGCTTTTGTGGATCCAGTTAGGTTGCCCTTTGATTTGTTTGATTATCAGAGAGTGTTTTGGTGAAAACATCTTGTTTTCAGAAGTGCTGCGATATCTCTGTATCAGTCAGACCATGTGCAGGTCTGTAAATGGCCAAACATATTGCCTGGGAAAGTCTTTGCTCCTAATGGGAGTTATTTCTCTGGGACTGCAAGTGACTCAGGAAAGAAAGGCTGAGAGGTTTGGTGAGCTAAAAACACAGCTTGTGTGGCATGGATGAAACATGGTGGGGTGAGGAGTACTGGAGACTTAGGTCGACATTTTAGCCATTTCAACCAAGGGCTCAATTTCCTTTCTGTCCTCATTTTGGTCCATTGCCCAAACTTACTTTGGTTCACAGGCATGAGCAGAGCTGTGCTGTAGAACAGATTGTTTTTGCAGTGCACTGCACACCACTGTGGGATAAACAAAAGCCAGTGGGCACATCCCCTCCCGGGACACAGTGCAATCAGCATGATTTCTTCCCCTCCCAGAGGACCTGTGCAGTAACAGCAGAACCCCCACCACTGCCCTGCCAGACACACTCACTTTGCAGGGAACAGTGGTGCACATCTTGTATGAGTTCTCTGGAGCGGAGTCCTGGGGCTTTAACAATCTCCTAATTAATGTCCTTTGGCCACAAGACCCTTTCTCATTCAGTGGGAACTGAAGTCCAGCTTCTGCCACAACTTCTCATGAGCCCATGCAGGACTCGCTGCATGATCCTGGCCCACGTTAACTCTGCGTCCGAGTGACTCCTCATTGAATCCAGCTGGGGCTGGAATTCTGCTGGAAATGGCCGTACTCAGATACCACAGTGATGAGTGTGGTGTAACAATGAGATTTTGAATTTTGAGTGAAAACTTCAGTATATTTGGACAGCAAAGAGTTCCAATTTTGATAAGCCACTTCCAAGAGGCGTGTAGCATCTCCCCGAGATACTGTGAGTCAAGGTCTGAGGGAGCCATGTTTGAGAGAGCGTGATTGCAATTTATTAATTAACAGTCAGCTGTCAGGGCAGGTACACAACTGCAATTAGCTGCCACAAGCAGTGAGACGATTTTTTGCATCTTTGGACAACTCAGACCATTGTGGTTACTGTGTTTCTGGCATTAATTGTGGTTCTAAATGTGACAGAAGTGACTTTGGATGTGACATAGAAATTGTGGTCAGTGTGCGATAGCCAGCTCTTGGCCTCACTGTCAACCAAGCAAAGCAAAGCATGTCCAGGTCAAACGCTTTTGGCTTCCAAGGATCGCTTAAGTGCTGTGGAAAGCATTGTTAGCACCGGGCGTCTGGAAGCATCAGCTGCTTGTGGTCCCTAAAGTTCCTCTGGTACTCATTATAAAGGTAGGGAGGATAAGCCTGTGTGTTCCAGGTTATTGTATTTGTCTGCTCAGTTTTCCTTGCTGTTTTGACTGCAAAAGAGCACCCATCTTAATGTTCTTGCAGGGCAATAAACAGCTGCTGCATTTCAGCCTCGAGGTGATGGCATTCTGCAGTGGACAGGATGATTCATGGCTTGGGTTCTTTTGAGGTGAAAGGTACCTTTTGAATGTAATGTTTTGGTTTCTCTTTTTTTCCTGCATGGGTCTGGACCTGGGCTTTGTATTATATAATGTGATTGAAGGTTTAAAACCAGCCACTTGGATGGTTTTAACCAGCACCTCTCCCAGTGAGGCTTGCTTTTAGTGGTGGAAAAAGGCTCCAGCCCTTTGAGTCACGGTGTTTGTGTCTGTTGTTCTGTGGCACTGAAATCCCCAGGTTACCTGAATACTACAGAAAAAGATTTTTAAATTTTTCTGTCCCAGGTCTTTTAATAATAGCTTTATTTCTACAACTGGTTAAAATGCAAAGATTTTTTGGTGGGTTTTTTTTTTTTCCACCGTGTCCTGTGTGTTGATCTGAAATAAGCCTCATAGTTTGTTACTTAGTCTGAGTGTGGGATAGAGTAAAATGGCACTCATTATTGGACAAAAAAAGAACTAGTGAGCAATGGAAGAGGGAATGGGGCAAAGTCTTGTTTTAATGTATCAAAAGCAGATTCGTAGAATCATAAAATCACAGAATGGTTTGGGTTGGAAGGAACCTTAAAGATCTAGTTCCAACCCCCCTGCCATGGGCAGGGACACCTTCCCCTGGATCAAGTTGCTCAGGGCTCCATCAAATTTGGCCTTGAGAATTCCAGGGATGGGGCATCCACAACTTCTCTGAGCAACAGTCTTTGTTTATATAGAATCTTTGCTTATACTTATGAGTTGGGAAAAGCCAATATAAGGTATCTCTGCCCTCCTTGTCCTCTTGCAGCTGCAGGACTGGCAAACCTGAAATAGAGATAGAAATTTTGTTATGTCAGTGTTTCTAAACCTAGAAGTAGCCGCCCAAAAAGGTGAGTTAAGATATGGCCTTCAACTGGAGACAGCCTCTAGAAAATCTTCAAGGAGATGCTAGAAGAGATGCTTCTCCATGGGAAGAGATATGCCTTGGAGTAAGATGAGAATTAGATAACCAGATTGTGGGTTCAGAAGGTGAGATATGGGAATGGCATTAAGGTTTATCTCTGACAAATGATTTCTCAGGGTGTCTGTGAGACAGAGAGGTGCAAGTGGCCTCCACCTGTAGGGTAGCGCTGTTGTTCTGGAATGAGCTTGGTCGCCTTGGCACAGTTGTGAGCCTGAGCTCTGCTCCTACCCACATGCACCAGGAGCTTGTAAATGCATTCAAAAGGCTCTTGAATTCCCAGGGTAAAATACCACAGAAAGATAGTTCTGGTTGAACTTCATACCAAGGCACACGATAACCTCACTGATGTCACTGCTCTGTCTGTCTTCATATGCACACATCATGTTTCAGAGGGTTGAGGCCTTACTGTTCTGTGCAGATGGTGCAGGGGAAAATATACCTGTAAGGAACAACTACAGAAAAATCAGCTCAAAGAGGCAATTTCTTCCTATCCCCAGGTAGTTGGCTTATGCTCTGGACTGTGAGAGTTTACATTCCTCATCTGCTATTATTAAAATATTATAATTATAACTATTATTATTATTATTATTGTCTGTGTAATGTGTGTTTAGAAATTGTCCTTGTGTTTATGCCATTTTTATCTTTAAAACATACCACACTCAAATGCATATGAATTCCAAAAAGCAACAGTTGCTATCATTGCATGCCACTAAATTGTTAAAGTGGTGGAAAAAGGCACAAATAAGCAGACCTGTACCTTGATGGGCTTTTAATTTTTTTTTAACATGCAATTGGTGTTAATTTCTCTGTGTCTGTAATGTTTGTGTTCACTATAACTGAACAATAGAACTTTGTTTTTGTTCTTTGTATAAATTAAAAACATCTGTTCTCTTTATACGAAAAGTTGTTTTTTAAAAGAGGCTGGTCTGATCTAACTAAATACCAATGCTGTGTCCACAATGAGTTACTATTAATATTTGGGAAAGGCAACCATCCAAAGCAAGTGTAATGTCAAATCACTGGCGGGAGTGCATATTTATTGCTCGAAGTGACAGATAAAAATGCAGAGGTTACAAAAACAAAATTCTTGCAGATGACTAATGATGCATATATATGCCCCCAGTGCCCTATCACCACATTTGCAATTGGCAGGGTGTTCTCCACTGCCTCCTGCTCCCCAGGATTAATCATCAAGAGACTGGTAGCTTGGCACCCTCCCTGGAGGAGTGACACTGCTCCCACCTTCCCTCCGGCAGACCCTGCATGGAGTGACCTTTGGGGCATGCTGGAATCTGATCCATCTATTTAATTTGTCTGACTTTTCCCCCACCTCACTCTGGTATTTGACTGCATGGGTTTATTTTCCGCTGAAGGCACATGATTATTTTCTGCACAGGTGGAGGAGGTGGACCATATACCACATGTTTCTGTACTGCCTGTGACGCCAGCACGGTGGTGGTCTTCAGAGCTGTCTGTTAAGTCCTGGTATGAGGGAATTGGAATCTCAAGACTGGACTGTCATCTTTCTCATGAGAAGCAGTCCTGCATTTAGCAGGACTGAAGTAGCTATTTAGGAGGTTATTTCAGAGAAAAAAAAAACCAACACTATTTGTCGTGATCTGCAGTAGCAGACCTGGGATCTGAGAGGTTCAGCACTCACTGCCCAGGTGACTGTGGAGCCTTGTTACTATTGTATTTGAGCATTTCAGGATGATGAAATTGTCCTCGCAGGCAGATGTCTTCAGAAGGAAACACATCAATTAACGTTTCTTGATGAAGGGCCTGATTCAAGAAAACATCTCTGTTGAATGCAATAGTTAAGCCCTTGCTTAAATCTCACTTATTTCAGTAAGATTTAAATGCAAGTAAACCCTTCCCAGACCCGGGGCATGGCAAGGTCAGACCTGTGTCTCCCCTTGCTGCTACCTCTGGTGTCCTGTGCTAAGGGTGACATGCCTTTCACTAGCAGGAACCAAGTAAAAAGCTTGACTGTATTAAAGAATTAGATATTTTGTTGATATGCTTATTGCAGTCAGTTCCACAACAGGTATTGACCTATTATCAGCATATTTTCCTGGCTACCTCTTAGGGGGACGTATGTTAGTATGACCTTCCTCTCTCCTGTTCTTTTGTAGAGAAGCCCTGTGCTCCTTTCTTTCTCTTACCCTTTTCCCTGACTACCCCTAATACCTGCATTATTCATCTCCATCTCTTTCTACAGCATCTCTGCTCTCTCTGCCATGCACTGTGGCATCCCCATCCTGCTCCCCAGGTACCTGCATCAGTGGGCAGCCGTCTCCCATGGAGCTGTCATCAGCCTGTTGGTGGTATTTCACCTCCATCTCAGACACCCATGGCTGCCTCCAGGATCCAGCTGAGCACAGAACTTGCTGAGTCACATTTTCACCACAAAAACACTCTTGTGCTTCCCCAGAGTCACACAGTTATAGGCACAGCTTGGCCAGAGAGGAGCAGACAGCTTTCACCCTGAAGTGCATCCAGGAATGCTAGCGAGAAGTTGCTTTTATTTCCTATATCGGGTTACTGCAACGAGGGTTAGGACTACAAAAGCTTGAAATCCCTGGCAAGCTAAGGCTGTACATCTGTCTAAGATGATGGCCAGCATGGACAACCATGGGCTTCAGCCCATGACCAGTGTGAAGCACTTTGTTCCTTGCTGAGCAGCTGTCATTAACAGTGATCTGCGAGGTTTCTTCCCGATTTCACTTGGTGGCTTGCATGGCTGCTCTAGTCTCTGTGAGTTCTCCACGCTTGCCTGTGTGGCTGTGGAGGTGATCTACTGCCCGGCCTCACCGGCTAATTCTCCTTGTCATGTTACTGTCAGGAGTTGAATGCTCTTTCCATCAGTCTGATGAGCTGTAGCCCCTCTCATTCCCTTGGGGATGTAAAACCTGTTAAGTGGGAACAGTACTTGCTGCCAGGGACTCTTGCAAGGGATTAGTAGGGAATGTTTGTTGGGTAACTCGAGAGTATCTATAACTCACCAGGCTCAGCCTCCCTGTGAGTGGAGGTCTGTTTGGGAAGATGATCTATGAGGTCACTGCCTCATATCACTGGTACCTTATGTGTTCTTTCTACCGCCAGAAATTGGTGAATTAAATTAGTGCTGCACTACTGGAATTGAGCCTTTGTGTTCCGTGGGACCTGTCAGACTTCCCCACCTCTCAGTAGGACCTGGCACTAATGGCACACAGTGAAGGGGGAGAGCAAGGTGCACTGTCCTTTTGTTCTCTTGAGGGAAACAATTTTGATCTCGATTGTCCCAAGGTATCCAGGGTGATCAAGTGCACGATGCTGCTGTCACCTGCAGACAAGATATTTTGTTTGATGTGAGGGTGGAACAACAGCCTAGCCGGGTGGATGTCTTTCCAAAAGCAGTGTTCAGAGAGGTAGTTGCCCAGCCGTTCCGAAACCCCCTACACCCCGCTGGCCCCGCCGCTTTTAGCGCCGGTTCCCATTAGGTGTCTCCCTTCGCCTCCGTATGGAGAGCGTGGTCCGTGCCGGCCGCAGCTGTGGGATCGTCCCTCAGCGCCGCTCCGGGACAGCGCACCGGGATCCGGGCACGTTGATGGGTATTGTGCCGGGATTTTTGCTCAGGGAATTTCCTTGGCAAGGGAAGGGAGCTGGATCCTGCCGCCGGCACCGCTGTCAGGGCAGTGTGTCCCCCTTTTCCAAGCTCCCAGGGGCTGCACAGTGATTCTTGGGGCTCCTTGGGGTTCTTCGTCCCTGTCTGTTCGGGGCAGACATCGTCCCTGCTCGGGACAGGCGTGTCAGCAGTCAGGGACAAACAGCGCTGAGTGTCACAGAATCACAGAATGTTTTGGGTTAGAAGGGACCTTGAAGATCATCTTGTTCCACCCCCTGCCGTCGGCTGGGACACCTTCCATTAGACGAGGTTGCTCCCAGCCCTGTACAACCTTAAACACCTCTGGGGATAAGGCATCCACAGCTTCTCTGGGCAACCTCTTGCAGTGCCTTGCCACCCTCAAAGTAAAGAATTTCTTCCTAGTATCTAATCTGAGTCTCTCCTCTTTTAGTTTAAGACCATTCTCCCTTGCCCTATCGCTATCTGCCAGTGTAAAATTTGTTTTCCCTGTATTTTATAAGTAGTTTAAGTAGTTAAGTTTCCCCTTTAAGTACTGGAAGGCTACTATGAGGTGTCTCTGTTTGGAGACCTTCCTGCTTAGAGGTCTCGCCCAAGCCTTCTCTGCTCCAGGTCTCTCAGTCTGTCTTCACGGGAGAGGTGCTCTAGCTCTCTCATCACCTGTGTGGCCCCGCCTGGCCCCTCTCTAACACACCCACATCCCTCCCATGCTGGGGACCCCAGAGCTGGATGCAGCACGGCAGGTGAGGTCTCATGAGAGCAGAATCATGGGGCAGAATCCCATCCCTCGACCTGGAGCCCACAATGCTTTGGATGAAGCCCAGGACATGATTGGCTTTCTGGGCTGCAAGGGCACTCTTGTGTCGTGTCCAGCTTTTCGTCCACCAGAACCCCCACAGATACAGAGCTGTATCTATGTTGTATCCATACAACTTACTTTGCAGCTCTGTTCAACACACCTACATGGAGTTTCAGGCTGAACCCAGATTTCCTGGTGTCAGGAAAGCAGGCCAGTAAGGTAGAGGGAGGCTTAGAGAAGGGCTGTTGCCCAGTCACAGGTACTGTGTACTGTCCCTGTTTGGGACCTAGGATGTTCCCCTGTGTTACCAATATGTGAAGAAAACATATGCAAAGAAGGATGCATGATAGCAAGCCATGCACAAACGTGCCTGCTCCTCTCCCTGAATCCTAGTGTGAAATCATGGCAGTAAAATTCCGGAGACTTTATGTGATGAGAAAAAGGCCCTTTTTGGCAATGGGGTGGCTGAGAGGCTTTTGCCTCTCTTTCTGCAGATGATTTCTGATCCTACCTCTGCTCTAATCAGTTTGGCTCCAGTGTAACCCTTGTGACAGCCCATGGAGCTGTCTAAAATTGTCCAAGTTTTGTGCATATTGACACTGGACATGAATTTCTGCTGATCCAATATTATTTGGTTGTGAAGGCAATAGCAATATAGCATCCTACGTGCTGCAGCCTTCACAGAGATCATCCAGTCACTGCCATGGCTTGCTCCTCATCTGAGATCACCTTGCAAGAGATTTTTGTGGCACTAAAAGTTTTAAAGCTGATTGCATATTTTATTCTTAATTCACATGCAACACTGAAGTGCCACCACTGGCACTCCTGCAGCATACGAGTTTAGGTCGTCTTGTCACCATTTTGTAGAGAGGAGGACTTAAGCTTGAGCCTAAAACGTTATGCTAAGATTTAAATGCTGGAGCAGAATATCTTTACAGAAATATTCTTTAAAATTTTATTTTGATCTTAATTTATTTATTAATTCTGGGCATGAGCTCCTGTTATTGGCAGTGATGTTAGCTCAGCTGTCTCACAGAGTTTTGCCCCAGATGCAGCTGCATCTACAATCTGTGGTATAGGCTGACTTATTTAAACAACATGTAGCATCTGGTCTCTGTGGCTTGGGCCACTTACTGAAGGTCACACAGCAGAGATTGGGAAACAGCCCAGCTCTCCTGCCTCTGATCTCTGTGCTCAAATTTTTGCAATGCTTCCTCAACCACAGAGCAGCACTAATGTCCACAGGCAAGAGAGCTGCTGTAGCCAAACTCGGGAGATGTGGAATATAAGGTGGCTGAAATCTGCCTGGGCTTGGAGGTGAGTGGTTAAAGGGCTGGAGTCTGTGCTGAGTGGCAGCTCTCAGCTGTGGTATCGGGATGGATGGTGTCAAACACCTTCACCACTGCCCCGGGCAACGGCCTGGCGGGCACCTCCGTGGATAATGCCAACTGAGGGGAGCACTGAGCGTGCTGGAGATTTGACTGCTGTCCAGAGAGACATGGCAAGCTGGGGAAAAGGGCCCACGGAAACCTCAGAAAGCTCAGCAAAAAGGAATGGGAGGTCCTGAACCTGGGATGGAGCAACACCATGCACCACTGCTGGCTGGGGAGTGACTGAGTGCTGGAAAGAAGCTTTGCAACAAAGGATGTAGGTATGGGTGCTGGTGGACACCAAATGGGACAGAAGTCCCCAATGGTCCCCTGTGCCAGCGAGGCTACTGTGCCCTAGGCTGTGTCAGCTAAAGCTGAGCCAGCAGGCTCAGGGAAATGGTGATTCCTTCCTGATTGTCGTGTGCTGGGCTGCTGTGGTCAGTTTGGCCCCTTGGTACAAAAATGACAGGGGCATCCTGAAATGAGTTCAACCAAGGCCACTGAGCTGGCTGGGGGCTGGAGCACACGATGAAATAGGAGGAGAGGCCTAGAGATCTGTGTTCTCTCAGCATGAGGAGCATCTACTCACTGTTGTGTCCAGCTGCCTAAAGGAGGGTTGCAGAGAAGATAGAACTGAACTCTTCTCAGATGTTCATAGCAAAAGAAGAGAAGGCAATAGTCACAATCTGCAGCAAAGGAAATCCTGACTGAATGTAAGGAAAAAATATTCACAATCAGTGGTTAACCACTGGCATGATTGCCCAGAGAGGCTGTGCAATCTCCACCCCTGAAAATTTTCAAAATATGACTGAACAAAGCTCAGAGCAATCTGATCTAATTTTGAGGCTCTGAGTACGAGTTTTGACCAGATGACTTCCAGAGGTCTTTTTCAACCTAATTTATTCCATGACTTTACAATAGCTGGATACTTTCAGTATAATTCCTGTTGTATTCTTGGGTGAACTGAATAGAACCCTTTGTCAGTATTGTTTTCACAGGCGCACCTTTCATAACCACCACATACATCACAAAAGAGAAAAAAGAAGTCCAACACTGACAGGAAAAATTGAAGCAAAACAACGTTTGAGAGCTACACAAAACCTCCAGTGTCTCAAAGCTGCTGGTTGCTGCTAGTGTTGGCATGAGAGGAAGTATAAAGTGGATTAAGTGCAAGGACAAACAATCTGAGGCATTCTGCTAGCAGATTCTCCTGCCATCCTCCTGCCTCCCACCATGACGGTGATCCAAGCTGTGCAGAGTCTTGGATGAGGCTCCAAGCACTGAATCACTTTGACTCCCCTCCCTCCTCTGCAATGATCACGCATAGAAAACAGACATAACCAAGAGAGACTCGGGCCTAGTTTACAAAACAAAAGTCACTTTTCAGCATAGCCCTCATGAAACAGTATTGTTTGGTTTTGTCACTTAACAAACACCCCAATGGCCTGATGAGGAACATACTTGTCAAACTGAGTTTCCTTCCTCAGGCTAGAGTAAGGTGGGTTCAGAAAGCTCTACTTGCTGCAAAAAGGTGATTGGCAGCCTTGAGATGGGATCTGTCCCTTGATGGCCTTCCTCCCCTGTGGCCCCAGTCGTATTTTAGAATTAAGGAGATGCAAAGAGGTGACAAACATATCTTCGTGCTGCCAGAAAAGTGCATTGATAACTTAATTACTATATGGCACAAGACCTTTTGTATTTGAAGAATATGAAGTCTCCAAAGTGAAACTTCCATTGATGTAACAGTAACTCTATCCTCTCATTATTATGAATGAGGACATGGGGTCCTGTGTACATGGGAAATGGACTCCAGGCTCAATCAGTCAGATAACACAGCAAATGGTTAATGAAGGAGGGCTTGGGTGAAGAGTCTTTGGGCGCATCTACGTTAGTATCTTAAACAATCCGGATATCTAGGGCATGTGTACAGGTCACTTGCACGCTTCTGTCGTGGGCAAACTTGTGCAGCACAGCCTGAGAGTTAGCACAGGCAGGCAGGAGATCTGCAGTCAGAGACAAGTGTTTGATGAGATGAATACAACCAGACAAAGTATAAGTTTACAGATGTAAATGTATATCTGTGCTTGGCTCCTAGCGCTACTCATCCCTGAGCCTTAGACCTCATTCTCAGCCTTGGTCATATCTTCCTTGACCTGTGCCTCCTCACCTGCTTGTTTCGCCCTTGCCTGCTCCTCTTCCACAGTGTGTTCCTGCCCAGTATGTTCTGCATTGATCCCACTCCCCCTCATCCCTGGATTTTCCCCATCCTGTCTCTTCAGTGTGGTTTAGATCATCTCCTTGACTTACAGGCTTTTCCTACATTCTGCAGTCATGGTCTTACTTCCTTGCTCTTCTGGTGCCTGACCTCATTTTGCCTTCATTGTTACCACTGACTTCAGACTGACCAAACTAGTAGGCAGATCCACGTTGTTACAGTAAAGGTGTTTTCCATGGGCTGCAAATCAGAGAAACACTTTGGTGTGTCCTTCAGCCAATCCTTGGTGTGCTGAAGTGTGTTCTCCTGTTGCCCTGAGCAAGGAGGATGCCTGCTGATGAGTGAGGTGGGATTGGGCTCCTGAGGTATGTGGAGCTGTTCAGAGCCTATGCAGGACTGATGTTAAATCACAGATGAAAACAGCAATTTGTCAGTAGTGTTCTTCGTGTTGCTGTTGTGGCACAGACAGTTGCACTCCTGAAAGGCTGAAAGTGACGTCTATGAAGAAAAAGACCAAAAAATAGAGGTCAAGGGGACTATTCAGTATTCTATAATCTAAGCATTAAACGCTGGGAAAAAAGGGTGCAGGCTTTACTGGGGTGAGCCCTAGAAATCACTGATGTGGCACAACCTGGGAAAAACTTTTGGAAGCAGCCATGCCTAAAGCTGGAATTAACACTAGCTCGGTCAAGGTTGTTCTTACTTGCACTTAGTATCATACTGAATCTAAGATCTGCATCAAAACTGTTGCAGCTGTGTTGGCCAGACTGAGAACTTGATAATCACTATTTTCTGTTTTGCACCTCTGGAGTTGACCTTTTGTTATTTGACGTTGTTTTTGCAACCTTTACTTTTGCACAATTTGAAACAAAACAAAACAAACCCCAACAAAAACCAGCATAACCCAAAATTTCACAGCAACATTTTGCAGAGTTTGAGAATATTGTCTCTTCTGGTGTGAGCCCACATGAAACTGTAGTAGTTCAGATCCCTTGGCGAGGGAGAAATCACTATAATGACTGGCCATGTTCCCCCCTGTTCCTTGAATTTGGGCAGCCTCAGGCAATGGCAAGCAGTTGGCAGCTTCCTGGGTAGCAAGAATAGTTTTAAGCAGCAATTACAGTAATTTGTCTCTCCTCTCACCTCGAGGAACTGAACTGCTACTGTCTCCTGCCTCTCTCTTTTCAAAGCCTTCAGCCTTTGCTTGATCATCACCATTTCGAAGTCCTGCTCATTACACACATGCCAGGTAATCCCACTTTAAAATGCCAAGTCAATTGACTTCAGACGGACCGCTCGTGTACTTCAACTTCTGTGTGTTTACAAACCAAGGTTTTACCTTGGCTTACCACCACAGAGATTGATGGGAAATCTGCTCAGAGGGTAAAAAAATAATGGAGTGTATGTCTAGCAGCATTTCATTCCAGGCTTAAGTTATATAAACACTCCTATAATAAGCATCTTTGGCAAAATCCATGACCCAGCTGGGCCGCTTTTCTTGCAGTACTTCTATTCCTGGATCCATTCTGCCGAGCTGTAGGAAATTTCTTGAAGTGCCTAAGTAAGCATCTCCTCAGGTCGCACTCCCACAGCAGTCAACAGGCAGAGGTCAGCTCCTCCAGACATCGCATCCAGTGTTAGCTCTGTTCTGCTCTGGAAGTGGAGATGAAGCCTGTCTTTCTTCCAGGACCATACTGGGAATTTACTGTGACTGTACTCCAAACTAGCCTCAGTTAGATCCCTAAATCTGGGGGAAGGAGGGGATACCCTCAGCTGTTAATGTCTAAGAACCACCCGTGAGGTTATTTCTCAAGTCCTTGCACCCAAAACTCCGCCTGCCTTGAGCTGGCTGTTGAAGGTGACGGAGCTGGTGCTGCTCCTGTGGCAGCTCCGTGCGTGGGTCCTGTGCCGGAGCCATGGGTGGCTGCAGCCGTCTGTCCCCTGTGCCCAGAGCTGTGAGATCAGAGTCTGAGCATCCACACGTGGACGGTTCTCCACTTCGCATACGAATTATTTGCAGTGGAGAATCACGTATCATGCAGCAAGTTAAAAAAAAAAAAATCTTGCCCTTCAGGAATTAGTTTCTGGCAATGGAAAACGACAGATAACATGTATCCATGGCAAAAAAACACATAGAAAATAACCTCAAGAGTTAAATCTGATGAACATAACATATCGCACAAACTATAACTATAGAACCGTAACTCCGGATATTCACTATGTTCGTTAAGTCTCTCTCACACAGCATTTTAAAAGACTAACATTTTTTGAAGTAATCTTTCCCCAGATATTCTGTATTGATGACTATTTACATAATAAGTTGTTTTAAAAGATATAAGCATAACATACTTCTTTGAAGATATGCACTGAATAACTTGGAATAAATCTTGCCTCATTTAATACAGATTTTCTGAGATGTGTAGAAAAATGAGAGTCTTGAAAAACCTGGAAAGAATTCACATCTGATGAAAAAGAAAATATTATATGTGATTAAATTTTCCAACCAGCTTTAATAAATACACTGATATTTAAACCAGAGCAAAACAGAACAGTGAGGTATGTCAACATTTTTCAAAGGTTTTAATCATTTTTCAGAACATGAATACTGAAAATATATATCCAATTATCATTACTCCTTTTTCTTCTATAAATGGCTGTAAAGTAATTGAGAAGGTAAGAGAGTATTGGAACATGCTGTTAAAAGTTACTAGAACACCTAAATCCTCTGAACTACAAACAAAATAAAATGGGGATCACTCTAATGATCAAGTTATTTAAATTAAACTAAACACAGTAAAAAAAGTATTTTTTATAGCAGGTAAGTGAAAAGCTAAGAATAACATTTTCTATATGAGATTGAGGTTCATTAATAAGACCTGCAATACTTTTGCCTCTTAAGCCCATATCACATGTAAAGTACTCTAAAATCTCTACTTTTTAAAATCCTTTTTTTCTATGTGCCTTTCAACATTTGAATCTATCTCCTACATGTAAAATTCAGTCCTTCATTTGGTGAATGCAAGTTTTTAAGACGCAGTACCTGAAGTTCTGGAAATATTTCATCGTCTATGTCAGAACACTCTTTCTAGCCTGCCACTCATACTTTTAAAATTTAAACAGAGCTGAAATAAGGAAACTAAAGCAAAACAGAAAAGAAACTGTAACATGAGTCTGTTCAGCTGCAGCACAGCCTGTCTGTGAGAGGAGATTGGAACACTAATCTCATTGTTGATTTACATCAGATTCCTTTAACTTTTGTCTGAGTCTTTACTGAGGCTGTTCGAATCAGTTTGTAAATGTAGATTGAAGGAGCAATTTATACCATTATCTTGACAGGCAGCTCAATCAGGATAATTCATTGAAAATATCTATTTAGAACTCATCATGGAGACAGAGCATTTCATGCTTCCCTTTTCCAAAAAAGTAAGGACGATTTGCTAAGGAAATGGGGAACTGAAACACTTTTTTTTTTTAAATTTTACTTTCTAGAAAACAGATGTGCTTAAGCTCTTATTAGCTCTCTTTGTATTGATGTGATAATGCATGATGCTTTCCAAGTCATGAAGGAGCCTTAACGTACAAAAATTACTTGCAAATTGTATAATCCAAATTTTAATAAATAAATGTTTACCGAGTTATAGTAAGGCAAACAGTGTCCACAGTAACAGAAATTTATTAGGACTTTAAAACACAGGTCCCTATTCAGCAAATCAATTTAACATGTAGCTAGTAGATGAACAATTCCCTTAAATTAAATGTATAAGGAACTCTGTTGCTGGCATAGAGTTCAGACATCTAAACCAGGAATCTTTCCAGCAATTAATTAATGAGTAAGGTGCTCAATTTCCCACCTGCTTCAAATTTAGGATAGTAAGGCAGGTTATCTGAACTGACTCTTACCTATTGAGGGATAGATTTTTCCTGATGATTTTACTGCTCAGGAGGCCTAATTTGCAATTCTTACGTCTATCTTCTCATCACTTTGTAACCTCAGGAAGGGCCAGCAGGCTCACAGCCTCTGATAGCACAGCAGGATCTCTAAACTTTGTGCAAACTGGACCTTTGCAGGGATGCAGATTGTGCCAGATTTTGAAACTGCTCTCTGGTCAGAATCTGAGGGGCTGGCAGTGAGGTGCAGGAAGGATTCTTATGAAAGATGCTAGTAAAGAGCAGAAAGCTGCTACCAGGAGCTTCTGTATATTGGTGTGGAAGGGAAACCCTGATTGCTTGGGAGACCTTGACTAAGAGAACATAATGCTACTTTATAGAAGTGCCCAAGTGTTTTTCAGACAAAAGTCTTGTGAAGGAGTTAATATATTGTAATTTCACTAACAAAACAAAGGCACAGACAACTTTTCTTCTTAGTATCACAGAAGCAGCCATTAGTAGAAAGACTCTTCTCTCGTTCTATATTGCTACCACTGGGACATATTCTCATTTCTTCTTCTTTTCTTGAGGAGTTATTAACATATTTATATCCCATAATAAATAGATGTCTAGGCAATTTCCAAATATGCTAGGGAAGAAAATGGGAGCAAAATGTATTGGTTTGAAACTGCCATTTCATGAAAAAAAAAATCTTAATTTTTTTGGTTTGAATGTGAAAACAGTGAAAAAAACCTAACAAAAAAGTGAAGGCACATAAAAAAGAATAGATTTTTTTATTATTTATGAGAGCAGACTTTTTTGTAAATGCATAGACAAATGGATAGATGGAAGAAGCAGTGGGTTTTGGGTGGCAAGGGGCTTTCCCTGTGTCCAGTGGTACACCTGACTCCAGCAGGTTTGCCCGGGGTGCCCAAAATGCCTTTAACTCTGGAAGCCTAACCTATTTTTTGAGGAAATTTTAAGCAGATAAGGGCTGTTTAAACCTTTTCGATTTAAAGGGCTGCAATACAGCACAGAATGAAAATGGTACGTTTTCCAAATTGTGAGATACAATTACAAAATTGCACAGCAGCACTGGAAGATAAATACACGCGTTTCAGGCTGATAAGCATCGGGGTATGAACTGAGTATGAAGATAATTTATATTTGTTTTTCTTTGGCTATTATGAACTTCGATGATTTTCATCCTAATTTAATAGCACGATAAATCATTTTTATGAACGTCATGCGCTTTAATTGCTTCCTTGTTAAAATGTGAGCTAATTGTCCTTGGTCTTGGAATAAATCTTCAGGGAAAATAAAATACTGTTCTGAACAAACCGAGTCTCTTAAGTTCAGTAAAGTTGCCTTAAAGTGCAAATGTCAGAACAGCCTGCTGTCATGTTCCTCGCTGGAAAAGATAAAATCGGAGCGCACTGCTGTGTGTTTGTCGTTGCTGCTGGGTAAAGGTCTGTGGCTGAGGGAATTCCAGAGCTAAGTCTTGCCTCTGACCCCCTCGGCCTTTTCCGACTGTACCAATGGCTAACGCCAAAATCCCGCTGGCCTGGGCAGGCCCGGACACCTGCACTGGATGTGGCAGTGCTGCCCTCGCACAGATTTTCTGTAGGGGAAGAGCTTTGCTGCTCAAAAACTCATATGCCTGCTCCTTGGGAATGACACCAAAGAATACCTTATAAATGAAGTATGCTTCCCATTAGGGATTACAGCATCACTTGATCAAAGTCCACTGGAAATAGCTCTTGGCAGCACAGACATTCTCTGTAACTCTTCACTTGCTTGAGTCTGATTGGCAAAGTTGGGAAAAGCAATGCTGACTGGAGGGCTAGAGGAGACAAGAACATGACAGAGGTTCTATTGTTGTTTTTGTTGTCTTTCTCCTTGATTAAGGAATGGCTGTGTGAAACTGGTTTTACAGATGCAAAGAAAACATTGGCAATGGGTTTATTCTTCTATGGAGCTGATCGTGCCCTACACACTGGCTCAACTTGTAAAAGTAATGCAATACAGGCATCGCTTAAAATTAAACAATTTTTTGGCAGCTCTGGTGAAATATATTGTCATCGGCTGTAGAGCACCGACACACTTGATAGAGTTAAAGAATGTTTGGAAGACTTCAAGCTTTCTCTGGTTTGAGTTTAATGAAATCTGGGCAATCAAAATATCTACCTCGCAGCTCACACGAGACACTTCATGTTCATTATTTTGTAGTTAAACTATCTATCTGCCCTGATGTGCAAGGATCCAATTTGTGTACATTTTTAAATCATCTATTTCCATTGTAAATTACTCATAAATTAGATACAGACATTTAGGCACCTCGGAGGGGTTTTTCGATCTCTATTTTGGTATTAGGGATACATGTTGCTGAGTTTTGTACATTGGTTCCTCTCTTGAGAAGATCAGTGCTTGCAGCTGGGAGAGAAATACACTTCTCCACTGCCTCTTCTCCCCATTCTATGGGCTATAAATCATAACCTTTACAAAGATGAAATACTGGTGTAGTGCCGTTTTTTATGGCTTTTGTTTGAAGACTGCAGAGCATCTGACAAATGTAAATTGATCCTGACAAAACCTCTGTGAGTTATTACAGAGCTAAACATGTCCTTCATAGAGATGGCAAAACATAAGTGATATGATTTATAAAAACCTCCATACCCCAAATACATTGTGAGCATAGTCTTGGTTAAATACGTTTGAGTCAGTTTTCCTGTTGCACGTAAATCTACAATGCCTTTAAGACAAAAGGCAGAGATAGATGAAGAGAGCAGGTTCCTTTTTTTCTGCCATATTATGCCTCAGTGTTTGCACTTCAATGCAAGAAAATTAAGGACTAGTTCACTGTGTTCCTTGGACTTTGTCTTGATCCCAAGTGATGGTACCCAGATTGTTTGGACACTGAGATGAGTACACATTTGTTTTCCCCCATCAATAGAGAAGATAAAATCCTGCTCCCAGCTTACTCCCTGTACTTGAAAATTGTCCCATTGTTAGTGTATGTGCAAATCTATTAAAAAAAAACCATCAAAAAACCCTGTAAAAACAGGGTTTGTGCAGAGCAAGAGAGAATGGAGGATAGGAGTGATTTCCTACTAAAGCAGGTCCTAGATTCCTCTGAGCGGTCTTCAGGCCTCTCTCACCCCTTTTCTCTCCAGACACACATGTTCCAGTTCATTTTACTTTTATTTCCTTTTTGTGAGTGTAATGTGCAGATTACACAGCTGTCTTTTTGGTTATTAAATGGGTTTTTATAGTTTAAATATATCTCATGTCTGTGTATATAATGGTCCCAACATGTTTATGACAGGTTATGTCATTGGTTCCCTTGTTAGTGAAACTAACAAAGCTTCTCCATTAGCTTAAGAGGTCTGGGAATTTTGTGCATCCTGTTCTTGTTGCTGTGTGTCAGTGCTGGGCGAATTGCCATTATACCTCAGTGCACAGTTCACTGGTTAAGAACATGTGAGTGTGTCTCCCTCTAATGTGTGGCTCCAACAACAACCTGCTCATTCCCCAAAGCCAGCGAAGGCAATCTTGCCAATTCTTGAGATTTTATTGTGAGTCCCTTGACATTTGGTGTGTGCCTTAAAAAATAAAGCTCCTGGAGTTAAGATGACTGCATAAGAACCTCAGCTTTCATTTGAAAAATAGCATAAAATAACATATTCTGAGCCTTCCTGTTGTGGAAGTGTTTGGAAGTAGACCCCAGTGGTTAAAAAAACCCTAGACAGCAAATGCAATCAACCCCAAATGTGTTATTAAAATCATATCTTGCGGTATGATTTTTAGCTAAAGACAAGTTCATGAATATGGGAACCTGTCTGCAACTTTTGGATGGCTCGAGCTGGCAGTGTAAGAGACGCTGTTCCTGTTCAAATGCTGGGCTTTTGTACTTTTGATGCTAAAATTCCCATGCTTTTTCCCGATGACAAATATAGTGCCGATCCGTGCGCTGTTCAGGATTTGACTCATCTGCAGCCAGCAGCCTGGGGCCAGCCTTTGGAACTGAAATTCAGGTATATTGCACTTAGTCAAGGACAACTCTGCTTCAGTTCACTCTCCTGGAAGAAAGATCAGACCTGTGCAGGTGCTAAGCAAATTTCTCCCTGCTTACATCTCCACGGTTCTGAGAGCCCTCAGCCCCTTTGGTCTTGGCTCCAGAAGCCACATAGCCATGCTCATACTGCAATGCTCTCTGCTTTCCACTGTGGTAGTTCATTTGGGCTGCTACACTAGCACAGAGATACAGGTTCCAGTCAGCAGCAGCTTGGAATTCGGGGTGAATGCGTTGGCCTGTTCACACCACTGTAAGGAGAGTTATGTTAACAGTGCTTGGGGAATCACTGAATGGTCAACTGCCCAAAAGAGGCCACCAAAGCTGAAGGCTGTGCTTTCCAGCACCTGTGCCCACAAACATCTGACAACTATTGTGTTCATACATGTGTGAAAATGGAGCATCCCAAGTTGGATTTGCATTTTATATGTTGAGCTTTTAAATATCTGCCTGTGCATGCATCTAAAAACACTCTCTTCATTCGACTGGACTTTCTAAAGATCACAATCCTTTCATCAGAAACTGGCTTGTAGCAACTTCAGCACTGGCTTGATGATACTCACAGCTTGAGATATTGATACTCTTCATCTTGCTGCCTTTTCCCATCCATTTCCTCCTTGGGTTGAGCCAACACCTGTGGTCCCATATGGGCAAATTTGGCAGGTGCAGGGGATGGATAACAAGCTCTGGAATATATTTTTCCAAGTGTGTCATCTGGCTTATAGGAGAACTCTGGCTTAGCTGTACTGCCAGTACTGGAATGACTCTGTAGCTGTCTCCCAGTCAAATAGTCGTAGAGCTGGCTGGCTTGCTTTGTTTTCCTGGACAGTGTATTGTCTCCCCTTTTTTTTTTTTTTTCAAGTAATATATGTATATATATATATATTCCCTTTTCACAGTGAGAAATATGGTCCATATGAAACATCTGACATTGAACCCCTGTTTTAAATTCCTTCTGCAATCCATGTGCTAGGCCCATTAAGATAAAGGGAAGTCTTTTTCCAGTGTCTATATATGTTTGTGTTGTAGCTGGGAGAGGAATTCTAGGAACTACCTGTGTCTCTGCTTCTGAAATCCAAGTCTCAGCTCTAAGAATGAGTGCAGAATTCTTTGCTTGCAAAACTACAACTGTGGTTAATGACCGTAATGGAGATGAAGCAGCACATTTTCTTGCAAACATTAATAACTCCTGTGCACGTTGTCCACATTTTGCAACCACATTTTCAAACCACAGCATGTTTTTCAGAGGACAGCTGCTTGAGGAAAGCCTTTCTTGCTACCAAATGCTGGCACTTGGTTGCAAAGGTCTGCTCTCGATTTAAAGAGTACAAATACAACAGGACTGGTGGCCCAGCACTGGAAAAATCAACAACCAAATAAATCTGCTAGCTGTTATTGATCTTCATTTCCCCCAAAATGGTATCTGAATTCAGCATTCCTCAGGCTGAAGGCAATGAGGAGTTCATTTTTGAGTACTTGCCATAGTGCATATGTCAGTACTTGCCACTGACTTTCCCCCATCACAGCCATCTGCAGCCCTCCTGAACAAAATCATGTGCAGCATTGTGTTTAATGTTCCTGAAAGAAAAGGGAACATGTAATAATTATTTTAAAATAAACACCAAAGGGACAAGTACTGTGTTCTTTGGCTTAATTCATACATGGATGAAATCATTTCTCTAAGCAGTCCTGCCAATGTCTTGTTTCAAAGTCTGAGCCTTGGAGGAGGGCTGCAATCACTGAATGAAGTGTCAGCCATCCCTCCCTACCCCCACCCTGCTCCCGGCTCCACGGCAGCCCGGTGAGCTCAGCCACTGCAGCACCATGTCCAGGGAGAGGAGGCATGGGATACCTGCTCAGGATAAGAATATAGCACCATGTCCAGGGAGAGGAGGCATGGAATACTTGCTCAGGATAAGAATATAGCACAGGCATTGAATGTGAGCAAGAGCCCGGTGCCCTGTGGCAGCCAACTCAGCTGCCCTGGCACTGGCTCCCCACTTCTCCTCCACCTCAGCACGGCACAAACACACGTCCCAGTGGCACTGTCCATTGTGGGCTCAATGCCTCCAAGAACTTGGGATCAGCCTGATCCCTGTGGTGGCCTGGGGACGAGTGGGTTCCCCCGCGGGTGCCATGTGTGCTGCTCTCCCACCTGGCACTGTGGCACTGAGGCTGTGCTGCAGGGAGGTGCAGCTACTGCTGTGTCCAGCTCCAGTGCATGGGCTCCAGCTCGTGGTGCAGGCAATGTTAGACAACTGTGCAGGCTTAAAATTTGTTGTGTATGTATTAGATACGAGTGCTTGTTCTCTCTCTCTCTCCCTCCTCCCTCCTCTCTCCTCCCAATCTGTCTCCCCTTATTTGCAACATATAGTGCCAGTGGCACAGAGAAGGGATCCAAGTTCAACATGTGGCATAGCCCATCCTGAAAATCACACTGCTTTTCCTGGCTCTTAGCCCACAAGAGAAGAGGCCATTAGGCTGGACATATGAAGATGTTGGGATACCCGTGGGTTATTCATGGCCACCTGAGGTCAGGCGAGGTAAAGTCCAGAGTAATGTCTAGCTCATGTGTATTTCAAATATATTTTTGCTCTTTTTTTTATAGCTGATGGGCACAGAAAGAATTGGCACTTGTGTGATGGTGCAGAGCCACAGAAGTTGGGGCATGATGACCTCTGCAGTGTCATGGCCAGAGCCGTGCTCCTCTGCCACTAACATGCCAGGACAGAGGACCAGGGATTAGCAAGGGCATTTACCACCTCTTGGCAACCACTGTCCAGTTTAATTTTTAATTACCTTCAAGGACAATCTCAAGATATTACCAATGCCCTCAGAGGGATTTGCGTCAGTCTGTGTTCAGAAATTGCAGCGAAAACTCAACCTTTGCTTTGGCATTCATTCTGAGGACCATTTTAAAACTTTGGTATAATTGAAATGAGACCCTGTGACTGACCTGTGTTTTGTTTTTAATTTCCAGATCATTGTTTGGTTTCTCTGAGATGGTGCCTATCTGGTCAAACACAACATGGTATTGACACTGTTTATTTATTGTTTATAGGAAAGTCTGCAAAACCTTCTTCCACCCAGGGCTCCATAATTCCCACTTAGCGATAATTGAAAGAAGTGGGCTTCATCTTGTCTGCACGAGGCTGGCTTTTCCCCATTAGCATCATTGCTTTAGCTCTGAACCAGAACCAGAATAATTCACACCAATGAATGCTGTGCCAGCACGAGGGACGTTTACAGACAAACCATCCCGCACTAGTAGACAGCACAGAGTCAGAACATAAATGCTTCAAAGGCTTGCAGCCATCTCAGCACGAAGATGCTGATCCAGTGAGCAACATCCTGAACAGATGTCTGCTCTGTAATTGCTTGTGTGCATGTTAACACTAGCAGGTGATGATCTGACCACCAGGCTGGATGTGCACGGGTGTGTGTGGGTGCGCAGGGGGGTCAGTGTGCGTTAAGGAGGACGATTTTCTGGGTGCTGACATCTTGATGTACGGTAGCGTTTGATGAAATGCATCGCTTACCCTAAAGAGGGGCCTGATCAATCACAACAGGTTGAGCCCTATCTACCTAGTCTTAGCCATGTGAGTCGGTGTCTAGGGAGGAAATTGTTACTCTCCAGCTCCAGTGAAATGAGTCATGAAGAAGCAAGGATCCTGTGCGAGTTTGATACAATGTTCGCTATGTCTTGGAAGAGCTATTTTAAGAAGAATTTGGCCAGAATCCTTGACTTTTGATTATTCTTCTTTCCTTCTCCTTGCATTTTACTGTTTCCCTGTAGCATGTTCTAAACGTTGCGTCTTGATTTATATCTGTAAATAAATCGCCTTATTTATGAGGATGTAATGTCCCTGGGGTCCAGGAGGCCCCAGCCATTCCATGTAGCTGAAAGAGACGTTACCTAAGTGGGACCATGAATCAGAAGTGGGGCAGACAGGGAGAACTATTTTTACCAACTCGCTTGACTTGTGAGGAGGTCTGCCCAAATGGCAAGTGGGGGCAGCTGTTGGGGGGGACTGGGAAGGTGTTAGGAATGATACCCTAGGGTATCATTTCTGAGCGTTACAAGGTGCTGTGCTGAATTATGGAACAGTGGAAGGAAGCAGGAGAGACTGTGGGAAAGCTGTTCGTGTGCTATCTAAGCAATAGCCAGGGCATTCTTGACAGAGGAAGAAAGGTAGAAATTGGTGGTAGCTGCTAAAATGAATAAGTTACTTTCTGTTGTTCACTTGCCAGAAGCAACCTGATAGAAAATGTGTAGCAGCTGGAGTTGGGTTGGTCACAGTACAGTTATGATGGAGCTTTTCTTGCAGCCTCATAAGCTTTACTTCCATTCCTGCATTTACCCTCTGCTGCTATGAAATAGAGCCTAGGGTTAGCAGTGCCATTTCTGGCCAATGTCCACAGAGGGGCTACCTTTCCATTCTATGTGTCTGAGTGCGAAGCTTATAGGAGGTTTCTGCTTCTCTTGGGATAGAAAGTCCTTCCATCTTTTCCTGGACAGATTCTGGTTGGAGAGATGTGGTGTTATGCACAGCAAATTCAGGTTGTGAGGAGTGCCAGTATCTGTCACCTGACTTTTCAGTGTTTATGGCCTTTTTTGGTAGGGTAGAAACCTTGTCCTAACACGAGTATAATTTCCATTGCCTTCACTGAGAGATTTCACAGACTAGGGATTAAAAGTCTTTCCTTGACTTTTTTTTTAAAATTGGTCTTTATTCTTCAGGAAATTTTTTACCCTTTTATCTTGGTAATAATACTCTGCTTGCTCATCTCAGTGAACTGGAGATGAAGAATGGTTCTATGTACTTTTACAGATAGTTTTATTGTTGCTGGTAGGGTCCTGAACTATGATTAGAAAAGTAACTGTCTTGGAAATGCTGTCTTCTCACTCAAAATATGTTTTCTGGCTTGACTTTGAGTCTAGGCTTTTACTGTGAGTGATTACTAAAGATAATGTGTTTATTTTAATAAACTAACAAATGTTCTACTAGCACATCATGTTTAAAAACATTTTCACTGAGTCTTTCCTTAAAAGGCTCTAATTTCATGGGAAGATTGAGCCTTCTGCATGAAAAATAGAAAGATTTGAGTAAAACCAAGAAATATTTCAGGTGAAAAATATTATTAGAAAGTTCTATGTGAGGCCATCTTCATGTCCACACTTTCTCATATGTGCCTGACCCCATCTCTCTGTCCTGCTGTAGTCACAGAGTTGCCACCTTGCACTGCTTCCCTTTGCTGTGTGAGGACCTCACAGTGCACTGGCACATGCAGTTCAACCAACTATTTTCATGAAACAAGAGGCATAAGATTTAAAAGTTAAAATATTTGTTTATATTCCTCCCCCCTCCTAAAAAAAAAAAAGTAAATAAACCCCGCACGTCTGCAAAAAGAGGGAAAAGTTCTGGCACAGGCAAGAGACTGAATTCCTCTACATGTCACTTCAACACACTTATTGGCTTAGAAATGATGACAATGTCGTCTTGCTAGTGAGGTAAGTGGCAGAAAGCAGCCAGTACTCTTATCAACTCCCTTGAGGAGTTTGGAGAGTGACAAAGAAGAAAAATCATCTTTTGTCTTGTACGGAGACCAACCATGATATGTAATTACAGAAAAAAAGAGCACACAACCAGCCAGTCCTTGTCAGCTGTCTAATTATAGCTACAGCCAACTAAATAGCCAGCAACATGCAGTGCTCATTAAATCTGCTGTGAGCAGAAATTGCTATTAGGGTCCAGAGGAGCTGGGATAGCGAGAAGCTGGACAGAAGTCATGCAGGGAAAAATTATTTGAGGAGGGGAAAGGCTCTGTGGTCCCCCAGCTTTGGAGACTGAGGAACTGAAATGCTAATATTAAGAGGACCTGACTTTTTTTTAGAAATTCAATGTGTGAGTCACCCAGAGATGCTGAGGACAATTATTCAGCTGCTCTCTGTGATACTTTTGAAGAACTTTCCTGCTGAAAACTTCCCTTCCGACCTTTTTATGACTGAGTTTTCCTTTGCTTTAGCCTCATTTATGTTGTTTTGACACTGGTAGGGGATGAGGTTGCCACTCTTGTCAAAACACAGAAACAAAAAAAAATAAATAAACAACCCTTCCCTGCTTTCAATACAAAAAAATGCTGGTTGTGTGTGGGCAGCTGTAATCAGAGTAACAGCACTGAAAACACAAGATAAATACATGATAAAGCTGGCTAAAATGTCCGGGAGGTGTCCAGGTGGCAATATTAATAGAAGGACTCAGAGACTCTTTGAAAAACCTCGAAATCTAAGTTACAGAACACTTTGATAGCTATTTTAAAAACATGAACAGTAAATCTGCTTTTCCTTCTTTCCATGTGTCCATTCTTGCTTAGGATTCTTCTGTGGACAAAATCCCTTCCTGAACTCTTGCTACAATCATCTGTCATCTGCTTCACTTCTGGTCAGGTGCACACCAGACCCTCAGGCTGTATTAATGGTTTGATTCAGTAGCAATAGCTGAATGATAGGGAATAGGTAAGATCAGCTTTTTCCTCCTGAAGCAGTGCTCTAGGGAATCATGAGTTCAAAAAGGAATGAGATCTTCCTCATAAAAAAAGCCAAACACCTCACGGTCTCAGGGATGTTTATATGCAACCTGGAAAATCCCCTGAGCTTTTCTTCCAGCAGAGATGAGTGTGTGCAGCCAGTGCCCACTGGGAGCTGTGCAGCCGGAGCTGGCAGCACCAGGAGGATGCTGCCAGGTGGAGAAGGGAGATGAGCTCCTCTCTGCTCCTCCCTCCCTCACCTCCACCTCCCTCCTGGCTCTGCTGAGTCAACAGCGAGGAGTGAAGTGAAGGGCTCCATCTGATGCCATCTTTTCTTTTTCATTAGGAACCTGGCAACCATTGCTTCTAGACCAAAATGCTTTCAGCTTTAGACTGTGAGATTCTAACCCCCTCAATACACACTTCTGAGCAGAGGGCTGGT
Source organism: Cnemophilus loriae (assembly GCA_013397755.1). Lineage (NCBI taxonomy): Eukaryota > Metazoa > Chordata > Aves > Passeriformes > Corvidae > Cnemophilus > Cnemophilus loriae. The sequence continues at coordinate 1,036,058 of VZTF01009633.1, read as the reverse complement.
ATATACAAGCCCATCACTCACAGCTAAAGGGCATCCACAGGAGCCTTTAGGTCTAGAAAGGCATAGATGCACAAAATGAAAGATGCGTTGCTGATGATTTGATTCTATTTATTCTCAAAGACCAGCGTAAAGGAGTTTAAGCTCTGAATCCATTCTTAGCTATGCACTGAAGTTGACAGAGTTAGATCAGGACTGTGTTTGGCAGGATTTCCATATCCTGCAATTCAACATGGAATATGTAATCATCTGACAGAAGGTTCAGTGTGTTTAGTTGTATAACTGTTAGAACAGATAAAGGATCAGCCAGGCAAACAGTGAAATATGAAAACGGTTCTCGTAAAAACATCCCAGCCTTGGGGCACGCATCTGCCAAAACTACTCCGTGGTGACATGAATGGACATAGCATTTAACTACTCTCCAAGAGGAGAGAGGATTACAAGGAGGTGGGGAAAGCAGAAGAAGCCAAAGCAAGCCTGCCAACAATAGCAGGTTGCAATACTTAATCTCAGTGCTTGTGCCAATGCGCTTCGAAGCTGCTGTTGTTTTTATGAGGAAAAATGCAGAAAAGACTAATCTGTGTATTTATGTCTGTCTGGAAATGTTATAAGTGCCGTGTGGTCATTTTGATTCCAGAACCAATGGGGTCGGTATTCCCAGGATGCGGAGACTTGGACAGGATGCCAGAACTCAGCCACTACATGTGGGACTGAAAGAAGAGAGAGTGAGTAAATGGAGGGATTCCACAAAGCGGGAAACGAACCACGAACTCTACCCACACTCCCAAATAATAGAATTTTCTGGGGCTATTTCAGCTCAGGGCTACAGCTTGTATGCCCTTGAGAAGTTCTAGAACGCTGCTTTCAGTCCTCTCAAATAACAAAGTCATCTAATTGGCTCATTTATTTTCTGCTATGAACATAACTGTTATGAGTTATGTTGGAGTTTATGCTGGTGAGGTGAGCTAGAGCGAGTGTTCTGTGTGCTGCAAGCTTTAATGAACACAGACAAGTGCAATAGAGGGGCAGTGCTTGCCTGAGCAGCCTTCCAATGACAACATTTTCCTGTGTTTACCAGTATAATGTTTCACAGAACAAGGGCCTGTGGCTTATTATCTACTTGTCTTTCCATTCTTAATGGAAACAGCATTTCTCGACAAAACAGAGTGGGTTTAATTGGTGGCTACTCTGGTTTGTTCTTTGGTCCCATGTCATTCCTTTGACAGTGGCAGCAGAATTTGTCAATACAGCACTGACTTTCTGTGGGCACTAGGATCTGTGTGCAGGTGACAGGCACATCACACAGGTTATTGATCAGTATTGGTCCAGGCTTAACATGACAGAAATCTATATCCTGTTATGGTTACTACTGTGGTTACCACAGGCTGCTTGGAGGCTTTGGGGTCAGGTTTGTTACTGGCGACAGCGCAAGGAGGAAGCAGGTTTTCCATGGGTTTTTTGAAAGATCTGCAGAAGTGGATTTGGATTCACTGGGACATGCATTCCCTGAGGAGGGTGGAGGAATAACAAGGATGTTTTGCTGCTACTTCATACTACTCTTTGGTTACACAAAAGCGTAATACACTGATCTGTCTTTCCTATCTGATCCTGCCATGGTAAGTCTCCATGCTGTCTAAGGGTTTGTTTGATAATGTGTCTCTGGTGGTTTGTGCAGTTTTGCTTTAATCCAGCTAAAGCTTAGCTCTGTTTGACTGGTAAAAGACAGTGACACGTAGGAGTAGGGCTTCTTTGGCTTTCTTTGTTGGGTCGGACAGATACTTGGCAGCTGAGTTTCCCAGGGACCTAGGGATTAAAGTGAACCTTGAGTTTCTTTCTTACTTGAAAGCCTCCATCACTCCAAATTTAACATTTTTCTTCTATATAGGCTGTAAACTACTGCAGGGAAGAAACGTTTTCCAGATGACACTGCTCCATAAATGGTGTTGTAGGATGTCAGCTAACTGTGATGGGAGTTGCATATCTCTACAGTACTCATGAGATCTCTTTTGACAGTGAAGTGTCATTTTAGAGATAAATGAAACATGTGTGGACAGGTAAGAAGGTGAAAATTAGCATAATCCTTGTCTAAAATTGATTTATGTGAGCTTCAAGAAAGATTTCTTGGTGAACTGGGCTAGCCTGAGCCTAAAAGGGTTTGCTGCTTCTGTAAAAACTTTTGTTTTTCAATGTCTCTGTATCTGTTAATGTTTCTACAGTTTTTTAAGGAATGGAAAGAGCATTTCCACCACAATGGTGTCATACTTTGATGTTCACTCAAGTTTGTGACCTTCCAGATCCAAATTTGAATGTCTAACATGATAGCCTTACACAGTATAAATGAGATTTCTGAAGCTGCTGTGCAAATGGGAGTTTCAGCTGAGGTGGAAGACTGAACCATTTCCTTTGGAAAAGGAGGAGATAACAAGGAAAATGAATGTTCAGCAATGTGGGTACTTCAAATACAGATTCCCACATGTTTTGCTGTAATTTGTCTTGATAATTCTGTGGAAACCAATTTTTCCTCCTGTTATCTTGGATCAGATCTCTCAAAGATATGAGATAGAGACAAGGAGAAACTGTCCTTCAGATTGAAAAAAAATACAGATCAAGCAGCAAATAAATAAACTTTGTGTAGTCAGACACCGTTGCTGCATACCTAAAGCTGTAATATCATATGAAGTTTATCAGAGGGGTTGGAATGCTTACACCGGTGTCCTCGCCAAATTTCTCCTGGGCAAATTGTTATCCATCTTCCTAAATCCTTTTGGCAGTTTCTACTGGAGAAAGAAAAAGAGTTTGCCATGTGCTGAGGCCCTGGACTGCACTGAGGTCAGGGCTCATGCCCTGTCCCTGTGCATGGTCCCTATCTGAAGAGGGTAACATTGACAGGTGCTGAAGGTCAGTTGCCTACCAGGATGATAACTTGGGATGGGAGATCAGGGAATGAATTACAGAGAGGCTCAGAGCCTCTTTGGTGAGGTGGGCCTCAGCAGACGAGTGTGCTCCTCACCCCTGCTGCAGACACCTGTGTGCTGCCTCTGTAACAGCTCCAAGCCTCGCTCGCTTTGATCGTGGAGACAATCGCCTTTCCCTGGCACTGTGGGTGGGTGAAATGACTCTTGCAAGCACGTAGCACAAATGAGTTGTACAAGTGCCATAGTACATGGAAGAAGTGTGAGTCATAAATCATCATTAACATCTGCTGGAAAACATATCTGTGCCCCAACACAGTACCCACGATTGGTGTTATTTAGTATGTTTGGGATACAAATCCATAAAGACTGAGACTAATGGCTGCTTTAACTGGCATGTCAGTTTGGGCTTAATGACTTTGTTAATATCAAGCAACTTTCTCCCTTCAAACAATGGTGTTGGTAATTCACAAGCTGTTATTCTTGGAGCCTCACTCTAACAAAAGCCAGCCTCTCTGTCTGAATGTTGCTGCTTTCATATTTTATTGCAGAAATTACACAAAAATATTTGGCTTGTCTAATGAGGGCTTGACGATATAGTATATATTGCTGAAAATGTGTCATCGCGTTATTCCTAAAAAACCAAACTTTTGTGTTTTTTTTCCTTGTCCATTGGCATTTTACTAGTTCAAACTGGGGAATGCGGGATGTCTGTGTAACTTGTCTAATAATACAAAACAAATTATATGGGTGTAATGCTGGTATTATCATGGCTACATAGGTTTTTCCCTTGCACTTAGACTTGTTTTCCTCCCTCTTTAGATCTATAGGTTTAGACTGCTCTTGGCATCTGGAGTTTCAAAGGCTTTAGGAACACGCGGTTTGTCCTCCCTGAATGTCCTTATTAATCCATGTTCTTATGTGCTAGATCATGCAATTTGTTTTGCAGGAGGCCTTTAGGGCCAGGAAGGCTTATTGTGGTTATCTAATCTGACCTATTTCATTATGGAGGTCACTGAGTAGCCCCCTCAGGATTTCCTGCAGCTGGGAGAGAGAATACTTAAGAAAGTTTTCCATTGTAATCAGAGATGGCTGAAGGCTTTTTGGCAGTGTAGGCAAAGATTTCTTTTCAGGGCAGCAGCAGAACGGGTTGTGAGAGAAGAAGGGCTGGAAGGGGCCAGGGGATTTCAGGAGATGGGGATGAGAATGCCGGGATCGGTCAGGAGGACTCCAGTAGGCAAGTGGGAGATCAGCAAGCTTTTGGAGACCACGAGTGTCAAACAGGCTCAGGAAATATCACAGACGACTGCAGAGAAGATATGGAGGTGATTAAGTTTATTTTTTGCAAGGTGTGTGTTTCAGGAGGAGGTCACAGGGCCAGGCAGTTTAAAATTGAAGCTTTACAGGCTGGAGATGGAGAAGAAAAGTCGTGGATTCCAGAGAGGGAATGGAAGTAATGAAACTTTTGAGAGAGGTCTGAGTGCAGGGCAGGAGGGATTTGAGAGACATGGGTAGTTTGAGGGAACTGTCATTTGAGGTAGGGATCCTCACCTGATCCAACCCTTTCCCCTCTATATTTACAGCTCCTATACATCAGACGAGGGTGAGCCCCACAGCTTGAGCCCCAGCTGACCCCCTAAGGCAAGCCTCCTATTTGTGCCGTTCCTGCTTGTCCTTCTGTGCGTCAGGGGACTAACACAAATGGATGGGAAGAGGGCTACAAGCAGGCAAGGGTCTTGTGGGGGAACTTGGGGAACAGTCCTTTCTGCTGCCAGGAGTAGCAGGATGCTCCATAAGCTGCTTCCTGCTCCAGCTGTGCCCCACCACTATTCCCAATCCTTCCCTTAGGGCAGGATCAGGGCATTACCCTGGCATCCAGCTGTGCTGTGGTGGCTCAGAGGGGTCCTCCACCTCTTTCCTGGCACTGCACGAGAAGGCAGCTTGTGGATCTCCCTTGCCACTGCTCTGGGCTCAGCCCCTCTCACCTACGGCTGTGATTTGGCTCTGATCTTATATAAAAGCCGCACAAGTGGTGGAGAGTCTACCAAGGCTCTTGGTAAGTCATTTCAATGAGTGATGCAAAAACCATACGTCTCTTTACTGCTTTGAATCTGTTTACCATCAGAAGCATGAGAGAAAAAGAAACAGAGCAGAAGAGAAGTGCAAATTTTGCAAGGCTGGTCAACAGTTTGAAAAAAGGATAGCAAAGACGGCTTTTCTCTAGATACAAGGTTAGAAACGTAGGGCAGAAGAAAAGAGAAGAAGCTGACATGAATTGGATTAGGCAGCTAATGAAGGATTGAAGCAATACATTATATTGCTACTGTGGAGGAAAACAAATACCTTCCTCCCAGAGATGAGAGATGAGGAAAGAAGTGGATATTTGTTCAGTGCAGAGTACAAAAAGCTGGTGGCTGTCACGTCAGAATACAGTATCACTGGCTCTGTGAGGAGGAAAGTGTGGAAGATTTAAGACTTCCAAACCTGGACTGAAGATTTATAAACTGTTCTTGCAAAATGAAAGCAGAATTTTCCTTTGATAACCAGAATTTGTCAAATATCATATCTTTTATGTCCAGTTTGGTAGTCCCTCTCTGACAGTGCCTAGACCTGATTTCTCAGAGGAAGACAGTGTGTTTTGTGTAACACACACATACAGGGAGTAGCTCAATCTTATGGAGGGGAATCAGGCCACACATGGACACCTAAGTCCCGTTTTGTTTTCCTGACAACCTCTAATCCAGCCTTGGGCTGTGCACTCTCTCCTTTTTCAGTAGCCACACCACTTAACCTCTGACTGGAAGCAGAGTTAGTGCACTGAGGACTTTCTGAAAGGCCATTAATTTCATGACACAGAGGAAACCCCACAGAATAAGGGGGCAAAGAGAGACCATAAAACCAGACAATACTGTTCCTTGCTGGATGCTGGCCTGAGCAAGCCAGAGAGAAGGGATATAACCTAAGAAGCAGAGCAGAACAAAATAGGATGCCCCTGTGTCTGCTTACCTGGTTTATTATCATAGAATTATAGATATCCTGAGCTGGAAAGGACCCACAAGAATCATCGAGTCCAACTCCTGGCCCTCCACAGGACAAGCTCAAGAACCACCACGTGCCTGAGAGGGTTGTCCAAATTCTTCTTGAACTCTGTCAGGTGCTATGACTACCTCATGAGGAGCCTGTTCCAGTGCCCAACCACCCTCTGGCTGAAGAATCTTATTCTAATATCCAGCCTAAACCTCCCCTGACATGACTTTGAGCCAATTCCCCCAGGTCCTCAGTACCTGCCCCTCCACTTTTCCTCATAAGGAAACTGTAGACTGTGATGAGGTCTCTTCTTTTACTTCTCCCTGTTACTAACAGAGAAATACAGACATGTCATTTTCTAAATGGAAATTAAAATCAAAATGGCTTTTTTGAGAACTGATCCAGGTCCTGGGAGAATATTTGCCTAGGTCCATCTCTCAAAAAACTGCTTCTGGTGACAGTGTTTTTACTTCAGTGACTGAAGGAAAGGGGTGTTATGGAGAAATCTGGTCATCCCTGGTGAGGAGTGGGGGTCCAGGCAGCTGTTCCAGGTGTGCCGTGGGGCTAGTACACATCTGGATGCACTAGGTGGCAGGATCTGTCTGCAGCAGTGAAACATGCTGTGGGAATGGTGTTTGCGCTGGACAGAGAACAGGTGGAGAGCATATTTCCTCGGAGATGCCAAAAATGAGTCCAAAAGATCTCTATCTAAAGATGGTATGTAATTCATTACCAAATGCAAAACAGTCTGCTCCAGCATAGCTCACTGATGAGCAAGAGACTTACATTTTGTTGATTGAAAAGGAAAAAGGGGAGTTTTGCTATCAAAATATCTATAAGCCTTGTCTTCAGGTAGGGAGAGAACACCATGGGAAACAGCTCAGTGTCCTCTTCCTCTGCCTGTTTGATATTCAATAAATTTAAAACTGAACTGCTCATTAAATCGTGGGCAGACAGGGATTCATGTCTGCTCTTATATCCTGCTCTTGGCCTGACAGAATCATAATTTGATTCTTGCTTGGAAACTGTGCTCAAGAGCAGCAAACAGCAGGTGCGTGAAAAGACCTGAGGCGTTCTCCAATGAAGGCCTGACCTTGTTTGAGAAGCCTTGGTCCAGGGGAGGGCTTTTTGTGAAGAGAGGTTTATTAGAGGTGCTGGTAGCAGCTGTGGTGACAGAGATAGGAGAAAAAGCAGAAATCATATCCTTGCTTCTGTGGAGGGAGACATTGAATTGATGTGATTTGGCTGGAACTACATGGAAAGTTAATAACAGGGCCAGGGATGGTGCCAAATGAGCTCCTTGGAGCCCTGAGTTTGGATGTCCAACCATGTGTGGTGTGAAAGCAGGTGTTAGCTGCTTTCTGAGGTATGGGCCAAAGATGTTGATGTTGTCTGACAAAAAGAAGATAAAGCTTGGGAATAGCAACAAACCTGACTGCAATATTGGAATGCTGTCACCCTGAAAGTGTAGTTTGGTGAAGAGACAGGTCCTGGTTTTCCCCACTGTAAAACTTTTAGGTTTCAGCCTCCTCTCAGCAGATTCCAACAGTTTGCGCATTAAGTATGTGTTTCCTAGATGAGATCCATGGGATCTCTGCTGGGAAAGATCTCCGAGTCACAAAAACTTGAAAACTGTTAGTGTGGTCGTAGACTTCTCCCTTTGCACTTCAGAGGCATAAACATAAAAGACAAGCCCACACCAAAAGGGGAATCTGCATGCTCTGTTCCCATGAGGGATTCTGAAAGGCATTTTTTTTTTTTTTTCCAGACTAACAGCATAAATACAATCTGGCATTTTTAATTTTAAGCAGTAACTAAATGAACTTTAGGTCATGCCTTCATATGGAATTCAGTTGTTTTGGCTCCTCTCTGACAAGCAAATAGTGAAAACCAGGTGGTGGATAAGACTCTGACACACTGTCCCTTTACGTGTCCTTCCGAAGCACCTATCAATGATAAGGCAATATAGCTTCTTCCCCCCCCCAGATTTGCAGCTTATGCTTTCTGTTTCGTGCAGGTTGCAGTGCATATTGGCTCATTTTTTCCTATGGCAGCCTCTGGTCAACTGGTCCTGTTGCACATAATTAATTTTGATGGTCATCATCTGATCCCTCTTCCCACATCACTTGCTGCTTATACCACTGTAATTACAGCCCTTGCTTAACTTCTTCTGATCTACAAAATGTCGAAAGAAAGTATCATTTTCCCTTCAAGATCCATCCAGGCCAAAACCTATGTTTGGTTTCATATACTTGGACTGACAAATAAAACCACAGGTAAGAAAAATAAACCTGTGGATTCTTTGCCAGATAAGCAAAGGAGGAAAGTAAAGCTGCCCTGTTCCTCGCTTTCCTTTTCTTGAGACTGAAAAGTAAACAGGCAGAGGGAAGCATCCTATGGCATACAGTCAAAGGGGCAATTTCATTGCCCTGTGTGTTTTTGAGGACAATGGAAAGGGATATCAGCTTCCTGGGGTGATGTGGAGACAGCTGTGGTGTTTGCTTTTGATGGGGAATGGAGCAGGGAACGCACTCCTGCTTGTCCTTGGATTGTGCAGCAAGAGCTTGGGGCTGCTGCCTCCTCCTCAGGTCTGACTCCCCATGGAGCATCTCCAGGGTAGGCCAAGGGCCTGATGGGCTGGCTGCACACAGGGACCACTCAGGTCCCACCCTGAGTGCTTCCACTACAGTGAGATTTTACTGCTTGGAGGCCATAAAAATGCCTTAACACAGCTGGCATAAAATTTGGGCAACCTTCCAGGGCAAGGGCATGAAAATCCTCCCAAGCTGAAGAGCTGCATTTCAATTGTGTGTGACCACTTGTGTGTTAACTCTACACCTCTGGCTTTTTCACTGCTTCACTAGATCCTCCTTCCATTGGCAATTATCTCCTCTCTCCTCTCCGCTTACTCCAGTTAGTCATGCCTCCTTTTCTTCTATTGGCTGATTCCATTTTCCCCACCTCCTCTCTCCCAGGTTTTTTCTTCCCATCTTTTGTCTCTGGTGCTTTACCAAGATCCTTTGCCCGTTAGAGTGCTCTCTTACATTTGCTAAGCCCAAGACTCATCCTGCCTCCTTCCAGCAGACAAACCTGGAAGAGGCCAAGGCAAGATCAGGAATGGCAATCCGAATGCACCAGCAGAACACACAAAGCTAGCACGTATGGATTACTGAATACCACTTTGGGCCCAGGAACAAGAGAGCACTAGTAATCACAGGAGACAGAGTGTTTTTGGCAGTGTAGGGGAATGAGGTCTAGTCAGGACTTTCCAGGTGCAGCTTTATTTCCATTTCTGAAAAAAAGGCGCTGAGGAGGGAACATGGATAGCCTGGGATGAAGCATGTCTGTGTGTGCGGGGACAAGCAGGATTGCTAGCCCATGTTCACAATGGCCTATCAAGTTTGAGGAGCTGTCTGCAGCCCCAGGAGTAGCCTGAGCTGGTATCCAAGTACAGCAGATGGACTTTCCTCTTGTAAATGCTTATTTGTTTCCAACAATGGTTCCACCAGACACCAGTCAGCCTTGACCAGGCTGAGTTCACTCACAAAGACCTCAACTCAATCACTTGTTTTTGGTTTGTCTGGGAAAAAAAACAAAAAAAAGGAAATGAGAGAAAAAGAAATCCCAGGAAAAGTGAACATTTCTGAGAATGATGGTTGTTTGCTGTTTCGCTTCAATTTTATATGAACTATTTGGGTTGGCTATAGCAGAGCTGCCAGGTGGCTAAACATGCCGAGTGAGTGTGGTCAGTGCTTGGGACACGCACTGTGCTCAAGGCATCCAAAAAATTACTCCTGACCTTCATTTAGTCTGCCAATCACTGCAGGCTGCCCTTACATCACATTTTCTCACTAGCCAGTAACAGATTCATAGAAATTAGGGATGGAAAAGACCTGTTAGGTCACATAGTCCACTTTCCCCCCTTCCTTCTCTCTGCTCCCCGAAGGTCAGCCCAGGGCTGTTCCCTACAGTGTGTTTTCTAGTGCTTTGTCCAGTCTTATTTGAAATGACTCAAGTGGTGGGGCTGCCAGCATTTCCCTCTGGGAGCCTATTCCACAGTCTAATGGGCTTCGCTGTTAATTTTTTCCTGATTTCCAGCCTAAAATATCCCTTTGCTGGTTTTGTCTCATTACCCACTTGCACCACCCTCCACAGTTCCTCTCCTTCCTCCTCGTTAGCAGTGCTAACACTCCGCTCTGAGAAAGCACCAATTAGCTGAGAATTCAAAAGTGTTCCGCAAAAAGTAGGCACTAGTGCTTCCTTTAGAGCCATTGCAAAGAGAAGTTAAGGAGCTGGGAGAGAAAGTGAGTGATGACTAGAACCAGACACAAAACTCACATCTCCAAGCTCATTTCATGGCCTTGGTAGATAAAAGCCTGTTCTCACCTCTCCAGTCAAATTTACACAGAGCGAGTTGAAAACGAGCAGAGAAGAGAAGGTTTTGATATTGATCAGAGCAATCCCTTGACACTTCAGTTTATTGAAGTGGTGACTGTGAAGAAGGTTCAGAGTCTTTTTCTATTCCATCATCTTTTCCCAAAAAGATGTCTTATTGATGTTTGGACTTAGCAATATCCAGAGCTTTTTTTTTGGAATAGGATGAGGCAGGTTGCCAGTATTTGCTGACTAGATAACGTCTCAACCCAAATTTCTGAATGTAAACAGACACCATAGTAGACTGTCTCCAGCTCCAAGCTTCACAGCTGGGCCTTGTCTCTAACGATAGATTGAGCTAAAATCCCGGCTCCAAACAGGCACAGTATCAGAGAGGGATTTTGAGCCTTGAGCCTCTCTCTGGTTGAAGAGGAGATGCTTTCTCATATACCCTTCATCAAGTGTTTTCAAAACCACTCTGACTTTTTAGATCAGGCCTTATTTCCTGGGAGACCTTTGCAAAGGTGCTTACTGACCTATGGTAATGTGATCCTAGCTTTATCTTAGTGCTCGTAGATGCTCTTTGAAGCAATCGGACATGGCGAGAGCCCAACCAGCAAGGTCTCTTGAGGACTGGGCCCTCAGAAACCAGAGATGGAAGAGACCTACAAGATTAGCTCATCCTGTTCATTCCCCCGCCAATACAAGCCTGTTCCCCACGGTACATTTTCCAGTGCAGTGTCCAGACTGATCTTATTTTTAAATGATTCATATGATAGGGTTTCCTCCAGTTCCACGGGTGACTGGATGGTTGCCAGAACATTTTTTTTCCCCCCCTTTCTTTGACTTTGCCTCTTTGGATTCATCCAGGATTTTGAGGTCTGCAATTTTTACTGAGCATAAACTGGCAGTGAGTAACTGCAGAGAAAATTTTGACTTTATCCTTGAGGATAACCTTGAGGTTTCTTGAGGCAAACAAATCTCTGACAGAAGCCAAGAAAAGGGTTGTTTCAGAGAGACTGGGCTGTTGGTGAAAGCTGCTTGCAAAGGACACATGTGGGTTGGTTTGAAAGCACCTCTCCAAGCCTTCAGGCTGACATCAGTGGTACCACTGAGGTTTCTATCCTAGCTGCCAAACTCTCATGGCTGGTGACTTGGATTGCTTTCTTCCCTGAATTTACAGTGACAGTCTGAATTTCAGGAGACTGTGCTGGGCCTATAGCCAGTGTGTAAGGAGCCAGGTTGGCCAGGTGCATTGCTGCAAGTGTGGCTCCTTTTTTTGCCATCCCATGGCATAAACACTTCAGTTACTTACTGCCACGCACTGTTTTCCCTCCCGTGTCACTTGTCACTGTGCTGGGCACTGGTTGGGGTTCTTGGATACTGATGTCTTTGTCCTCAGGATCTCATCCTTCATTAAATTCATGAAATTACACCTGGAAAATCATTTGGGATAAGCAATATGACCAGATTTTCTGCAGGCTTCAGCACTTGTCTGTGGGCAGTCGTGTCCTCAAAAGGACAAAGCCCAGCTCAGGAAAGAGCTGCAACTACTCCCACTATGAAAGGACCGAGGTTTCACCCTTTGTACTTTTCCCTCCATTTTTTCTCTGCTGTTTCTTCAAAACTTTTTCTTTTCCCTTTCAGGGATGGATTGTTTTGTGGGTGGGATGTGGGTTCTGCCTTCAGGGCATGCTGTGTGTATCTCTGCAGCTGTGGGTAGATAATTCTCATAGCCAGTGCTCCCAACAAGAGCCCTGTCTGGAATGTCAGTAATCTGCAGGCTGATGGATCCCTGCAATGGACTGCTAGAAGAGAGGAAAGATGTGGGAATAGTATACAAAAGACTAGAGAAGGGGGGTAAGAAAGAAGAGGACAGAGCTGAGACCACCTCTTCAGAGAACACAGTTGTCCCAGAGTCCCTTGGAGCTTGCCTGCCCTCATCCATCACAGGAGCCATGACCTTCATCTGCAGGATGAAATTGCCTCTGGAGGTAAGTCTTCCACCTCTCCACACTGGACCCCGAAAATCCTCGGCCCAACCCTGTTTCCTCCTGGACAATTAGAGGTTTCTTTTAAATCTCCAGACATGACATGTCACTGAATGACAAACTGTGCTGTGGTATGATTAATCTTAAAAGAGAGCTGGGTGTCCACCAGCCTCCTTATTACTTTTACTTAAAGGAGTGGCAAAACCTAATTTCTTATTTTTCTGTGCCAGCCAACTGCAATAGGCTCATCTAAGAAGATCTTAAAGCCCATTTTATCTTCCTGCATGTGCTCTCAGAGATGTCTACATGTGGTTTTTGTTCTTTTATCTTGTCATTTTTTCTTGGTGCCTGGAACAATGACTCTTAGACTGCACTGACTTTTGTCCTGTAGGAACAAAACCAGTGGGATCCACGCTGGTTTAGAGGGATGATGGTCAAGTGAGTTCTAACAGGTGACAGTTGTGTGCACTTCATTGTGCTACATACGACCTATGCACTTTTCTTTTTTACTTGCATAGCTAAAATATGTGAACTTAAGGTAAGGAGATGCTGTCCTGGAAAATTCTTGAGACTTGTCAGTCAAAAAGCTTTTGTTACTTAGAAGAAAAGGTCATGAGACAACCTGTATTTTTTAGCAGGAGTAAAATTATTATTATAAACACTCTGATCTGGAAATGTACTGTACTGTCACCAGATAATCTGCAGAATAAAAGTGTTATTCCTTAGCAGTGACTGAAATGGAAGGCTGACCATGGAGGAAATAATATGAATTCTGACACAGATTAGTCAAAGCAAGATAATTAAAAATCAAAGTAGGAAACTGGCATGGAGGAATTTAGTCCAGTTCTTCCCATACTGCAGATGATTGTAGATACTTTCACCCTGCAGAATATTTCTTAACATCCTGACCCAGTGAATGCATTTGAAGTCACTGCCCATGGCTGGCACCAAGTTGTGTGGTCATCCCCGTGGCGTGGGATACAACATCAAATCTTCCTGCTCCCCAGGCAACAAACTGCTCCATCAATAGTGCTGAAATATCACAGCTGAGATCTGCACACTTAGATTATTTAGCTTTTCCCCATGTAGGAAACAAATCACATTTAGTTTTTTTATACATTAAGCTAAAGTTCAAATGTTGATCATCCTGTGGACAGACAGGACATAAAAAGGTGGTCCAGTTTCATGGGTACAGAATATAAACCAGGGATAAACTTTATTTTTTTAAAACATCCCACAAAGGTCAAATTTAATAAGTTTCAGGGTAAAGTGAAGGAATCATTTATTTTATCTGGCATGTAACTGATAACAGTGAATGTGTTTTTGATCTGTTTATTTATAGCACCACCAATTTTATAGATATGGTGGGTTGAAGATTTTCTGTAAAAATTGGTTTTGGATGAAGGTTTTGCTTTTGACAGAGTAATTTATTTTGGTGAAGAAATGATCACTCTTGGGAAAAATTTTCCCCTGAAAAATAGCATTTTGGCTGAAAATAGATTTTTTTATTATTATTTTTCATTTTTCTGATGAAAAGTCAGAATTTTCCACAGTGAGAAAAGAAAATTCCAAGTAGCTTCAGCATGAGGTATTTTATAGATAGGCGAGGAATAATCCTGCCTCAAAGGGAGTATAAAATAAACTGACAAAAATCTAAGAAATTTGGATCAGTAATTTTGAAGTTACAAAAGTTTAAATTCAGCAGCTTTTCATGTGCTTAATAGAACCTCTCCAGTGATGTGTTTTTAATGCCTCAGTTTGGGATTGCCCATCTGAGAACATCTCATTGCAATCACAAAGGCCTTTTCCATAGTGTTTAAAGTCAGTAGAGACCGTGAGATCATCTAGTTTGGCCTCTTTACATGTAACTCAGTTAACCCCTTTCTGAGCCCAGAAGTCACATTTGGCTGAATCACAGATAGAACAGCAAAGCTCCTATACTTTCCTTTCAAGAGTGGTTCATCTTCTTCATGTGTTGTTTCTTTTGTTGTTAGATGTATCTAAAATTACTCAAACACTGAACTGAAAATCTGTTTTCTTTTGGCTATTGACAATAATTTTCTGTGCGTGTTCGGATAGGTTAAGGATCCCCTGTGAAATCCATTACCTTATTTTCATAAGGTTGTGGTATATGACCATCAAATTACCAAAATTTTAATCACCATTAATAATGTGTTGGTGGTATATGCAGTAGAGTTTTTCAGTCTCTGCCTGTGCTTGCTGGGTGTGGGAGGAGTGGGGAAAAGAGTAAAACAATGTTCTTTAAAAATGTCAGAATTTTATTCAGTGTGGTGGCTTTGGCCCCACCAAAGATACAGGAGGAATTTAATCTTAGATAACCTCACCTTAGCAGGTTTCTCAGGGCTGCAGCAGCACTTTTTGCTTGATGCCAGGACCTCAGCCTGGCCCATTAGAGCTTTAAAATCCATCTCAGAAGTGCTGCTATCCAAAGAACATTCCTGTTTTATAGGAACAGCCCATTCTTTTTCTCCTTGCATATATGAATTTATGAAAAGCCTTTTTTTTAGTAGACACAGGTTACTGGGCACTACAGTTCACTCTGCTTGCCCTCTCCCCACTTTTGTCTGCCATTCACTGTTTTTAAATCATCCATAAAAAATATCAGCTGTAATTTTAAATTTCCTTTCAAATACTTGAGGATAGTATGGTGTAGGTCTCAGATTTACAGCCATCATTTTGTGACCCTCCTAGAAACAGCCCTATTTGTTACATTGTTTACAATTACTTTGGCTTATATCAGTTAGGTAAGTTTCAATATATTTTGTATACAGTTTCTTAGTACTATATACTGCTGATTTTTATATCAGAATATTGTGTGGTACCAAGTCAAACACCCCATAAAATTTTATTACATCTACACAGTTAAATTTATAAAAAAAAAACTTCTTAGAGAATGAACTCAAGTTTGTTTAAGTAACACTATTTTCCATAACCCATTTCGTATTGTCTGGTATTCATTATATTGTTCTCCTTTATTTTGTTATCAGTTAAATTCCATATGTGCTTTTTTTATTCTTTTGTTTGAGGTTGATGTCAGGATATTCAGTAATGTAACTCTGGTAGGTAGTTTGCTCCTCTCAAATGTTTGCACAAGGTGATCATTCATCTTGTGCTTTCAGACTTGTGTGGTATTCTGGGATTTAGTAAAAATAAGCAACAAGTGAGCAGTGATTTCTTTAGGCAAGTCCTTTACGACTCCTGAGTTCAAGTTATCAAGCTGACGGCTTTAAAATGTCCATCCTTATAAGACACTATCTAATTACCTGTTTTGTACCTTTTTTCCCTCTTTGAAATAAAAAATTGACTAATCATACTTGGGTGATTAAGACACATCATGGTCAAATAGAAAACATATTTATTTAATTTTTTAAAAAAATATTTCTATTTAGAATTGTGTGTTTGTCACTGAGAAATCTGAATTCATTTTCTTTGGTCTCATTATATTTAAATTTCTTCTTTCAACTAGTTTTGCCAACCATGACGTTTTCCTTTAGGATCTTTTGCCCATTTTACACACCTTCTGCTGTTTACAACTGCTAATCTCTATGGTTTGGTTCGTGTTTGATATCTTATTTAATGAATAAAACTTCTGAAATTCCAAGCATTCAGTACATCACTGAACTGAGGCAAGCTTTGAGGCACTGCTGTCTTTCTCCATTGATCATGTGCTGCCTGGTCATCTAACAAGTTCTTGAAGAACTCTCCACTGTCTTTCATAATTTTTTGTCTACATTTTTCCTATCACCACATTTCTCTTGTGTTTTCCCAATGTCAGAATATAACTGTTTGGAAATATGCAAATATTTTTGCTATTTGGCCTGTACTGTGTTTGTCTACATGAAATAAATAGAAACTGGTCATGACCTGCAGTTCCTAATCCAGCACTCTTTTGTTGTTCAGGATTTAATTCACCTTTATCCATATAAAGAGTTACCAACACTTCATGGATTTGTTTCTCTTTAACAGGCAGCTGCTTCATCATCCCCTTTTTTCCTTGGACCTTTGTGGAGTCTCACAACCTTCTGCCCTCTCTCCTCAAAAACTTCCTTTGGACTTTGCTCGTTGCATTGACCCATGGATGTTCAGGTTCCTGCATTTCTGACATACCAAACTCAGTCATGAGCTGTCAGAGATCCAAGTTAGCTTATTAATCTGGTTTATCTTATAATATTATCTGATTTACCTTATAATACTACCCACCATCTCTTCCATTATAAATTACTTTCTTCTGGTGTGGTCAATAGGGACTGCAGCTCCACAGATTGAAAATACCTATTTATGGCAATGCACTCAGTCAACCAGGGAAAGCTAAATTTAATCTGTAAAGCCTTTTGGGTCTCTCTGATTAACAAAGTACAGAAACCTTTATATTCTAGTGGCTGAAGCAGTGAGATTTATGAATTCACCAACAAATGATTCATAGGTTTAAAAAATAAAATAAGCAAAAACTTCCTATAATTAATTACTCAAGTGCTGAGACTGAGTAGCTGGCGCTGAGAAGGTAAGACATTCCAGAGCTCGAATTGTTGTTGCAAATTAACTCTGTTGCATGTACATATGCATTTTTTTGCTTGTTTCTATTTACTTGCAAAGTTTGCTTGCAGCATAGCTGTAACATATTAAAGGTGCATGAAATGTAACAGCTGAGTTAGGGGTTTGACCAAAAAAACAATTTAAATGCTCAGGGGTTAACGAGATTTGAGGCTGAAAGAGGCCACTGTCCCAGTGTAACTGACCTACTCTGTGACAAGTGCCACCTAATTGCAGGCAAGGTTTCTGCAGTGTAAGGAACAGGAATTATTTTACACTTAGACAAATGAATGATACTGTGGTTGTTAACTTGCTGTTGAACTACTAGAACACGTCACTTCAACATCCAATCTGAATTTAAAGGCTCCAAGTGATGATGAATTTACCACTTCCCTGGGTAGTACGTTCCAGTGATTAATTACTCTCTCACTATAAGGAATTTGTGTCCTATTTTCAGTTTATATTTCTCTACTTTGCACTTTCAGCCACTCAATCTTCTAAGGCCTTTCTCTGATGCAGTTAAGGAGTGGCTCATATCATGACTCTCCACTTCAGAAGCTTCAAAAATTCTGTTTCTTTGAGGACCTCAACTTATTGAACTCTACATTTCTTGACGGAAGATGTGTTTTGTAGAACCTTTCCAACTTTTGGTCTGCTTTAAAATGCAAATTCCAGAGCTGGACGCATTGCATTAAGTTCTTACCAAATCATCTATGGAGGCAATACTGTTATGTTTAAACCAAAGCATTACTATTTTTAGCACACAATTAAAGTGATTTTCCCTACTTTTTGCTGCTGTATCATGATCCCTGTAGCAGACTCCTCTGGTCCACAGTCCACTTCTGCAGTGTCAATCTTTGTTCCATGCATACCCCCACTGTCAAGAAAGGTTGTTTTTGTGGCAGAATTCACTCCATTACAGCAAAAGTAAATAAGGCCTGTCACCACTTTAGCAATGAGTGTGGGTGCTTACCTTGGAGCTGAGCTGGGTGGGTAAATATACTGTGAATGGCCAACTGGATCACGTCCATGGAGTGCGTCAGAAAGGAATCCTGACAGTCTATTGTTTCACTTGTGCCTGGGTCTTTAATGTTCACCCAGTGTGAAGAAGAAAAGGCAATTATCAAAGGCAGCTTTTAGGAGTTACTTTACGTATGGGATGCAATTACAGTGGGAAAGAACACTGGCTTAATAGTGACAGACAGTGACTAAGAGATATGATTACCAGGGAACTAGCTGCCAAAATCACATCCAGGAAAAAAGTGCGGGAGAGGAAAGCTTTCAGACTGGCCTGCATATTTGTCAATCCACTATTAGTGATACTGGCAAACTACTGAGCATGCTGGTTCATCCTCAGATGGACTAGTGCAGCCCTCTGCATCCCTCAGACACTCGTGCATCCACCTGTATCTCCCGTTGGAGCCTGGAACACAGCCCTGGTGAGAGGCACAGCCCAGCACTGTCACCTGACAGCCAACGTCGTGCCCAGCTTTGCAGCTGCTGAAATGTGGTGTCACAAGCCTGCTCACCTTGCTCCCAGGGGCACTGCAAACCCAGGGCTCTGCACTGTGTCTGCTGCCTGGCAGGGAGGGATCAGGTGCTGGCAGTTTCCTCAGCAGCCCTTGTGCTGCCCTCCAGAGGGGTCTGTTTAATGCTGGGGTTGTTCCTAGCTGAGATGCTGCAGGGCATCGTGTTTAATGCTGGAGACCTAAATACCTGATGCAGTTTAAAGCACTTGCAAAACTGTGCCCACTATCAGCTGGCCCTTGATATTTAAACCATCAGCTGTTTTTCCATGAAGACATAACTCTGACAACCAGTATAGTTTATCCCTTTTTTCCATTTTCCACTTGTCATCTCAGATTGGATTGTTTAATGCTTTTTCCCCGGGGATCTCTTCAGTCTGGCTTTGCTGTGAGCCCTGAAGAGTCCAGGATGTCACAGAAGACCAGCCGAAGTCACCACCATGCCCTCATGACTCCAGGCTTGCTCTTGAATCCTAAAATAATTTGAATGGCTCTGTTTTCAGCACACCTTGTAGCCTGACCTCAAGCTGCTCTTGGACTCCACATTCTTTCTCTCTTGCCTCATGTTTTGCTTTGGCCTCTCTGCTCTGCTCTCCTCCTGATTTTGTTCAGTGTTTCCCAGACCTGCTGCCACCAGCTCTCCCTTCAGAGAGGTTCTGTGCCCTGAAAGTCATGGACCTGCATTGCTGTCTGTGGTTGTGTTTCCTTTGCCATCACTCTCAGGTGGTGCCATTCCGTTTGGTAGTAGCAGCAGTGGGATGGTGGCCTGGGAGGGAGCTGGGAGGACTTTGGAGGGCTGAGACCACCCAGTTCTTCCTGCGAAACTGGCAGCGTGGTCCCGGGCATGTGCTGACCATCTCCCCTAGGCACAGTTTGGTGGGAGGAGCCAAAGCCCTCATTTATTTTGTTGATATGGACAGAGCCTTGGTCTCAACACAGCCGTGCATCTGCTCTAGGATCGTGCCTTTCCAGTTGGGAACTGCTGGCTTTGCTGATGCTCTCGCTTGTGTCTGCCTTGGCTGACGAACCACTCACGCAGAGTTGTGGCATCTTTACGCCCTGTTTTAATAGTGCTACTTGTCAGTGGATACATGAGTCAGTACATCGCCAGCTGCCTCCTGCTGTGCTCATCTGGGGCCCAGTCTGCAGGCTCTGATCTGCAGGCTGTGCCGAGAGACAGCACTCTGTACTGTTTCCTTTTTCGTGTGCCTGCCTCTGGACCGATACAAGTTTCAGATTTTTCACTTTGTGACGTGCTTTTTTTGCTTTCTGGTGTGTTTCCCAGGTTGGCTCTGAGAGAATGAATGGGTCAGGCTCAAGCTCATTTGGAGGTCGGGAGAGGTGTCCACCAGGGCAGCTGCTGCATCGCCTTATCTGTCCTGAATGGCACCTGCGTCCCACCTGGAGCTGTGCTTTAGCCAGAGCTTTGCACTGATAAGGGTGAGCTCTGAAAGATGTGCCCTCGCTCCCTGCATCCCTTGTCCCAGACCAATGACTATGTGACTCTGTGATGAGCCAGTGCAAGGGCTGCTCTGAGAGAAGCACAATCCCACTGTTACCCCCAAAAAGCACAACTCCTAACAACTCACAACACTGAATGGGCCAGAAAAACATGCAGTGTTTTTCTTTATGTATCCACACCTAAGACAACTGAAGGAAAAACTTAAGCTCTTTGGTTGGAGGATTTTTTTTAAAATTTTTTTTGGGCACGGAGAGTAAAGAACTAGAATGGAAAATTAGGTGCAAACATTTTGTGTCTGAGATTTTTTGTGTAACTTTAACAAGATAACCAGACACAGAAATGCCAGCAGAAGAGTGTAGGTAGGGCCGGATTTTTAGAAATGTGACTCCTGACTTGTTATTTGTCACGAAATTTCTATGTTACAATTTGCAATATAAATAAGCATTGACAAGTAATTTGGGTAATGTAGCCTATACTACATTCTTGTGCTGCTTCATGTTCCATCACCCTTTTTCTTTAGGGTGTCTCATGCCACTTGGAAACATGGTAATATTGTAATATCATAATATCTGCTGTCTTTTGGATGGTGCTGCAGTTTTTTCATTCCTGTTTTCTCTTACAACCAGCAGATTATATCCGGAAAACACACTTTATATTCTGATAATGGAGGAGGAGTGTAATCCTGGTCCGAATGAAGTCAGTGGCAAAACTCCTGTTGACTTCAGTAAGGATAGAATTTCACCCCATCTTGTGTTGCCATGCCTAAAAAAGGAGAAGAGATCTGATGTAAAGCCTATTGTAGTCAATGGAGAGATTCCCAGGGATTTTAATGGGCCTGTATTTGGTCCAGCATGAGGTTATTCAGTCACCTTCAAATTTTACAGGAATATAGCACTTGTGTTGCATTCTCAAAGGACTAATAAACTTACTCCGAGTTAGATAAATTTCTACACATTTCTTATCCTGCAGCATTTGGGTGTGCTAAGTTCTTTTATTTTCCTTTTCCCCAGTTTCTCTTTTCAGACACTGTTTTGCCTCGTGGTAATTCTAAATCATCACAAAACAAATCAACACAGAACAATGAGCAGGATATATAAGTTTGAGTTTATAGATTCCAGTTCCGTGAACTTTAATTTAATAAACTTACCCCTCTTTTTTAGCAGAAAGCACAAAACATGGGTGGATTGGTGAATTTGAAACCTGGTTCTGATTCTGACCTACATTTAAAAGCTAAATTTGAGTCTGATAAAGTTTTAAAAACACTGGTAATATGAAAAAGATGCTTCACTGTTCCCTTTGTATTTTTAACCTTTTTTCCTATTAAAACTGTAAACAGTTTTATATTATTGCAGTGAATTCTTCTTCAATTTACTCCAGTGTGAATCCAGAGGAATGTTTCTGAGGGCAGGGGAGCTGGTCTGCATTCGCACTGGGGTGAGTGACAGGGGCTCTGCCAGGCTGTTTCCCCTTCCTCTTCCTCCTTTTGCTGTTTGTCTTGGATAACCCCAGGAAAAAGTGTCATTGAATGCTGCACTGGTTCCAGAGATGGTTGGTTGTCTCCGCCATTCCCCATCCGTGCGGCTGTGAGTACCTAAGTGCCTGTGATATCTAAGAACCAGAACAGTTCAGGCTAAAAAAAGCCTTTCTGTTGGATTCTGTTTACCTCCTAAAAAAATATGACTATTTATTTTCATTTTTGCATTGGAAAGAAAACAAAACCTCAAGCATTTTATGAAAAACTTTCTGTGGGCTGAAACATCTGGTTTTGTCTCACATGTCAGGGCCTGATTTGAATCTCTTGCATAATTTTTGATAAGGCAGATGGACTGTCTCTTTCTCCCCCTCTCTCTCACATACACACATGTTGACATTTTCTGCTTTGGATTTCAGAAACTTTTGTGTCAAACTTTTTTAAAATTTGAAGACATTTTATAAAAAGTGTTTTGTTCCATTTAAGAAATTAGCTTTATGTTAGTGTTTGTGAAGAGCTAGTATCAAGAGTTTCTGGTTTGTTTTATTGAATAACGAATTTAATTTCAACAGAGAATGGACTTTTGCTGGGTTTCACTCCAAAAGTAAAGATGTTCTGCAGAAAATCTTGTCTATTTTTCGATTTTTCCCCTTTCCCTTCCACATTTTTCTTCATAGTTTTCCTCACAATAGTGTATGAAAAGAACGAGCATAGAAGTATGTGTTTTTTAGGTTTTGAGCTAAATCACAGTTTCTCATTCACTCTGTGTGCAGATGAAAAGCACGGATCTGTTGTCCTTTGGCTGATATATACTTGTATCCTTTATTGATCTAAGCATCAGTGCTCATTATTACGGTGGGACTCATCAAGTCCAGCTGCACAGACCTGAGGTTGTATCTGAAAATGGAAATATTCCCCTGGAGCTCTCAGAGAATCGGGTATCTCCAGCACACAGCCCTGACTGCTGTGCATGCTGTAGGATAAAATAAATAGTTTCTCGGAGGTGGCTTCTTCTCTATTTGACCCTAAAGGCACAGGGATTAGTTCAGGCTTAGACATCCAAATCTTAAACGTGTAAACTATGGCAGATGAATCCTGCACAAAGTCCTTGGAAATGTTAATTGGCTTCCTGGAAGAATCTGCTTAAATCTTCCACTTGAGGGAATGATATGGTTTATTTAGTTACTATGTGAAATTTTTGCAAACATGAAATTGCAAACTAAAGATCCTTTGTACTTCATGTGGTTTCTTTTCAGAGATAAGCCCACTCTCTTTATGCATACTCTATAAGCTAATTTTATACATTGTGACTGCTTTCTTCCACCTCAGGAGAAGAAATCCTTCTGGGAAAAGTTGCAATGTGATCCAAAGCCCAAGTCTTTACATAGATTTCAGTGACTTTTGAATTATGAACAAAAGTGTTTGGCATTTTTTTCAGCATAAGACCCCAAAGTGAATTTTTCCATTGTTCAGAAGATACAAGCTGTTGTCAAGTGTTAAGGACATTGCGATTTTTAACTGAAAAGTAGTGCCATTAATTATAGTGGGAGGTTTGGTTGTTTTTTTTTCTCTTGTACCTTTTAGTCGATAATTGTTCATTAATAACAATAAATGCACATCTGTAGGCAGCAGGATTGCATCAGAAATGAAAGCATTTTTTTTTCCTTCACAGATTAGATCCTGGTTAGAAACCAATAAACAGAAAATAAAATCCTCTAAGATATTGTTGGGCTAATCTTCTGTTTCTAATACTACATAGAAAAAAAAGTTGACATGTTGTTTTCTAAAACAAAATAATTTTTTTCTTCTTTTAAACTCTCTCTAAGGCAAACGTTCCAAAACCTTAGGCTATATTTACGCATTTTTAGCAGCTTTCTGTAGTTAATTTTTGTCATGTTATCAGCACTACCTTCTGTAGTTAATTTGGCGTGCAGAAAGCTGTGATTAATGGGCCTTTGCTATAGCATTAATTTTCAGCCACAACCCCTCCTTGCCCTTTGGTGTTATGTTAATTACTGGAAAAGAACCATGAAATCGCGTATGGCACCGAGCTGCGGCGTGGTGAAGAACAACAGTCAGGACCCAGGTTCTGAGATTTGTTTCAACAGCAGAATGTGTCTGATCCAAAAGTATCTGATCCAGCTAACAAAACCAAAAACGTAAGAGGTTCCAAGGATCAGGCAGTTCTGGTTTACTCCGAACAAGTGCTCCGTCTTACCACTTTCCTTTGTCAATGGTAGTATTCTGGTGGTTCTGAAGAAAATTACTGGGCACTTCTTTTCAGTCTTTGGGAGGACACTTAATTTGAAAGCACTTTCTCAGCAGATCGTCTGTGTGGCCTGACTGCTCTAAGGGCTGCTGGTTCTTGATCCAAAACCACCTGGAGTCACTGTAGTGAGTTAAGGTTTACATCTACGCTGTTCTTATAGAGAAGATAGTTCTAAAACGGTCACCCCTGGAGAAGTAATTTGCTATGCTCAAAATACCTAACAGCATTACTTAGTAATCCTGTGAGCAAGCCACTAGATTAGCAAACTAAATAATTTAGTGATGAGGCCAGAATTATTATTTATTACTACCAAAATAAATGTGAATATGATAAGCTTTAGTAGAAAAAGATTTTCTTTAATGTGGGGAAGTATCCTATGTCTCCATTCGATGAAAAAATCCTCCCCACCCTGTTTGCAAAAAGGGGGAAAGAATGTAAGGTCCTACTTGTCCCTGTTTTTGAAACTGCTCCTAGAGGCAGAAAAAAGTGCTAGATGCAGCAGGAAAAGACTAAAGAGGGAGGAAGTAGGTGGCGTAACCTGCTTTTCTGTGGGCTGTTGCAGTGGTTTGTGCTGAAGCTCACAAGCAGTGGCTGGACCCAGAACTCACTTTTTTTACCCATAAATGGCCCTGCTTGCAGCGCTGGAGAGTCACACTCATTAGTCCCCAAGTTGTCCCCAAATGAGGTATTGCCCCTCGGAGGCGTCTGGGTTGGAGTTGAACTGCAGGGTTCAAGTGAGTTGTCAGGTTAGCCTGGAAGGTGACGGCCCCTGGGTGGGCAATGCAGATACGTCAGGAACTTGGCAAGGCTTATGGCACCCCTAAGTGACATCAACAACAGGTTCATCTGCCTCATTCTGATCAGGAGTGGCCTTGCGAGCTGGTGAAAGACAGGTGTCACCAGCAGATGGGGGAAGAAAGGAGAATAAAAACAAGAAGGTAGACACTACATTGTAAAATGCTGTTTCTTTGTACCTTTTCCAGTTTAAGTGCTAGACTTGCCTCTCTGAAGCCAAGAAGTATCATTTCAATCTCTCCCACTGATGACATAAGACTGCTGCATGACACATAGCCTTTATAAAGCATCAAACATCTAGCAATGTGATAGTTGTTTTTATCACAATGCTCCCAACAAACGACACATACTGTTAATATGAATCTATCTTTCAGCAGCAGATATTTCAGGCACTGTTAGTAACATAATCTCACCGTGTTGCCCTAATAGAGTATGCTGCAGATGTGAATCTCGCTGGCGTGTATTCTTTCTTTGGTTATTTTCCTGTAGTTCTTGGCTTCAGTGGGACACGTGCCCATGTAGTGTGAATATGCTCAGCCTTGTTAGTCTTTGTCTTGAGTCTGGTCTTTTTTAGCCTAAGTTTGTAGGCACAGAGATGCTGGAGGAGTGCTGCAGGAAATGGCATGGGCTGGAGGGCACTGTGGAGGAAAGGGGGAGCAGCAGGGCCAACCAAGAAATAATGGGACAGGAGCAAGGCTGTGGTGCTGTTATACCCTCCTTGAAAGAGTGTATAACACATTTGAGTGGGATTAAGGGCGCAGCATGCTGAGGACAGGGGAATCCCTGGGCTCCTGGTACAGCACTCCCAGGGAGCCTAGACCGCTCTTGAGGGGCTACTCATGTTAGTGTTGGCTGCAGGGTATGGCCAGGAGTCACCCATCTCTCTTGGGCAATTATCTATATCCCTTTGTGGTGTCTGTACTGGCACATCAGCAGTGCCAGAGCTCTTGTCTTGGCCCTGAATGCTGGTGTTTCTGTCCTTAAATTGTCAGAGCTGTCCTTGGCATGGGTTTGGCTTGGGCTTACTGAAAGTGTCTCATACTGTTCCTGGTCCGCAATTAGCCTGGGCCAGGGACAATCAAAAAGGCAGTTTGGATACGAGCTCCCTATTTCAGAGGCCAGGAGAGTTTAACAAATGCATGTGGCCATGTTATGACAGCATGTTTCTGCTCCCAGGGCCAGAGAACGTGGCCTGAAGCTGCCTGGTTTATTGGTAGGGATGTAGTCATTGTGTCTGAGAGCCTCCTGCAACAGGGAGGCTCTTGTTTCTTTTACTGTGATGCAAAGAGCACATGAAATAAGAAAAAAACAGGCACTGATTACATTTTTTAAAAGATATGTTCTTCAAAGTTTGCATTTTTGCTAAGTAGAGAGCAAGGCAGAAAAATTTAGAAGTTAGAACTCCAAGAAAGGTGGGTCTTGATTATTAGACAATACAATTTTATATGTATATAAAATGTTAAGGAAGCTACAGAAAAGTAGAAACAACAGACAGTCAATGTATAAAAGTCTACATGCTTGATAAACTAGATCTGGAAAATCTTGTGGAATTTCTGGTCAGTTTTGCAAATTAATATCTTCTCAATATTCATATGAACAAGTATAAAAGTGTTAAGCCAATATTTAATAATTCCTAGCTTTACCATATGTATGTTGTCTTCTGTTAGTAACCCCACTAATTTAAATGGAATTGATCTAATATAAGATTGGTGGGGCACATTGTTGAGTTGGATACAGAAATGCTTACAGACTACTCAGGTTTGTTGTCACAGTCCAGGTAATTGTTAATTCTTTGAATACAAAATGAATAATAGTTTACTATTATAGGTATATTAAGTCCTCTGCATTTATCTCACACTCTGTGTAATCCTAATCAAGATCTGTTTCCAGTGCATGCCTCTGTTGTCCAAGTCCTAAATGTATATAACACACGGTTTTATACTCAGTTATTTAAAAAAAAACCCACCAAAATGACTTCAGTATTGTGGCCTTAGAAAATAGTGTTCTTGCAGCTGCCTGTAACTGTCAGTCAGGAACATTTATGTTGACTAAAATACTCTAATAACTAGGTCATTGCTGTATTGCTCCAGTTTTGTTGTAAAACCTGACCATGGTGTTACTCTGGCAACGTTGAAGGTACAGCCATGATATAGCCTGGCTGTTGAGTTTCTCTTTTTTTGCACAGTGAATCACCAAGACTGGAAGGCAGGTAAAAATTATTATGGTTTCTCAGAATGTGAAACTTTGGATAGTGCTTCTAAGCTGTCTCTTAACTTCTCACATCTCCTTGACCTGGACAGACAAGGAGCCCTGCTCCCTGCAGGCTCCAGGCTGGGTAGCCAGACCTTGTCCTTCTTCCCACCAGTATTCCCTAACTGTCTGACTGAGGCACGTCTTTAATTTTTCTCTTCTTTTGGTGAATTTGAAAACTCATTTGGTGGATCCTGTGTGTGTTGGTAGGTGACAACATTGTGGGTGTTGAGGCAACAGAAAGGAAAGTGTTGGCAGCATTAACTTGCAGCTATGGAGGAGTCACCCTCTGGGGCTCGAGGGATAATACACCGCTCTTGGGCTTCTGAGTGGCTTGATGATGCTGGTTGGTTTGAGGCTTTATGCCAGCGAGCATCTCTGGCGCGTGGAGCCGCAGATGAGAAACAGGATGGGCTGGGCTGCAGGGGCACAGGGATAACACCCAACAAATGTCTTCTCCAGCAGAGCTCATCTCACTCATCTCCATTTTCAGCTCACACCAACTAACTGGAAGCAGACCCTAAAGGAAGCATCAGTGATTTGCTGACCAGAGTTCGGAGCACATCTTTTCCATGACACCCATGAGGCCCCAGTCCCAAGCATTTCAGGGAATAAGTGTTTTCCCTTCTGCTTCTGCTCTTCAAATCTGGTAATTCAACATTGCACTCTGCCACAGACCTGAATGAGAGCAGAAGTTTAATCACTTCCATACTGCCTCTGCTCCAGTGAAGAGTTTAGCCTGAGCCCATTTGCAAATAAAACAATGAAGAGAAGACTGTTGTCTTAAATACATTTTAGTTGGAGCTGTGTGTTACGAACAAAAAAAGTGAGAAGCTGCAAAGCCCCTTCAAAGGCAGGCTGGTAGAGCTAAGAAGTATTTTCTTTTTGCATGAAGAAATAATGCTCAATCAAACACCTACAGAGTGTAATTGTACATGACAGTCCATGTCAGAGTTCAGCAATGAAAATTGAAATAAATATTTTTTGTTTTTCAAGCTGGAAATAATGCATCAGCCTAATGAGTAACAGGCTTTGTTTGTTTGTTTGTGTTGTGTTTCTGTTGGTAGGGAGGACATGTTCTTTTGTTCTCACCATTTTGTTCTGGCTTGGGTCTCTGATGCTACCATCACATTGACTTTGACAGATTCAGCTGGAAAAACAGATGCATTTTAACTAGTGGTGCCCAAATACCAGCTGTGATATGATTCACTTTGCGGAGGAGGAAAAGAATTGTTTGTTTAAGTGACTGCCTGGTTTATGCCCGAAGGACTCCTGCTACAGAGGAGGTTTCACCTGTTAAATCTACACAACCCGTTCTCTTTCTAAAAAAGTAATTCTGACAGTTGTCACGTACACACGTGTGCTGTATAAATGAACTGACATCTGCCTTACAGACTTCAAATTATAACCATGCTGTGGTGCTGTTAATTGTTTTTGCTATCAGTTTGTTCAGAAGTTTGATCCTCCAGCACAGCCTCAAAAAACAGAGGCACATCTTTTGAAGCACAGTTTACAAAAATATGTATTTATTTCAGAGAGGAGGTGAAAATACTTTGAACTTTAAAAGACAATCTAATTAAGTAGTCAGGAAATGTTAGTTTTAAGACTTCAATATATTCAGATCTTCTAACATGCAGTTTTGCTAATTTAATGTGTTGGATGATTGAGGAGGGTAGAAGACATGTTAAGAATCAGAAATGGCATGATTTTAGTGAATGGGAAATGTTTATTCACCGTTTATCATATAGCAAAACGTGAAAGGACTTCTGTGAAGGTTATGGAATGGCAAGTTCAAAATAAACAGCACATAGTTAAAGTGCGGCACTTATAATCTTGAAAGTTTATGTGAATTTAAGAAAGCAATTAGACGAACTTATGGAAAAAGAGTACTCAAAGGCTAATAACATGAAGAAATAATCTCTGTCTTAGGAAGTCCTTATGCCTCTGATTACTGGCAGCAGGAAAGGAATGCCAAGAGAGGCATCAAGAATCCTTTCTCCTGTTCTGCAGTTTCTTAGTCATCCTCTATCACTCACTGACCCAGATCAATCTTTGTGCTCTTCTTGCAAAATGAAGACCATAAACACAGCAGTGAATATAAACTGGTGTCAAAGTGCCATCAGGTAGATCCTAAATTTGGAGTACTAACATTGCCAGTTTCATGTTCCATATTGTGAGCAGTTGGTTCACACAAACTCTGTGATTTAAATTTTCTTTTTTTATGTTTCTCCATAATTTTATCCTGATACCAAAATACTCCATATTGTTTTAAGTAAGCTGATCTTTCATATTATCCTGTTGTTAAAATAGATACCTTGAGAGATTAATCACTTTAGAATTCAAGTACAGGTGAAAGATTCTCTCTATGGTATTATAGTAAGTGATCATCTGACAAAAAGAACATAATATGTGTATGCAATTAGTTTGCTTCTTTTATTCTTATTTCTTAACATAATTTGCAGAAGAAATTGTCTTTTTTGAGTTTAAAAAGTAAGCATTCTACAGTAATGGATGTTGAGTAAATATTATAAGCTTCACAATATCTTTAAGTACAAGTGTATTAACCAGTGTACAAAAGGTCTGACTTTCAACTAGTCTTCAACTAGTGCCTATAGTAATGGATCCTATGTATCCCTTGCCTTACACACACATACACATGCATACATGTGTTCATGTATGTAAGCTCACAGACGTCTTTTTTATACTTACACTATGTATTTATGAATGGTATATAAATGACACGTAGATTACAAACCTGAAAAGAAAATGAAGAAATATTGCATATCAAAGAAGGACAGTGGTGCTTTCCTCTCATCATAGAACCGAGTTTTAAAATAAAAATTTTATATTGTTAGACCTGTACTCAATGTAATATTAATCTATCGACTTTTTTCATCATAACAAAAGGTTTATTGAAAAAAAGTTGTCCCAGTCTCTTAACTTTGTCCCTGCTTCTTTTGACAGATTTGTCATTACAGTTTCTAGCAGAAAATCCTCATTCTATGGGTCTTATAATGGGAAATGTGTCTGTTAATATGGCAAGTTATATTTGGAGACAAGCATGTGCAATCCTAAATGCCAGAACACCAATACGACCCATCTGCCCAATATGTAAAGTATAATAACACCATTATGAAGTGATGATATGTTTACATACCCTTGTAACAGGATTAAAGTTTTCTTAATTGTCTCCTGCTTGAACCTAATGTAATGTTTTTGGTGTGTCCTATAGAATAATATTGAAAGAATGAACAAATCAGTGGCGGAACCTTCTGAGATTTGCCTAATTACAACTCAAATTGTTCCCATATTGGAAATTACATGCATATAATGCCTTTTGGGGCACAGTGTAGAAGCATATAAAGGTCAGCCAACAGTATTCTGCAATGAGTTCTGTCTTCATGAACTTTTAAAATGTCTTTTTCATACAATGAGACACATTAATTTACTAGAAACAGATTTCAGAATTGTTTTATCCCATTTTGGAAGGCTTATTTCTGCAATCCCCATAAACCTGCTGAGGAAAACACAAATTGCAGTTGCCCCGAATTTAGTTAAATCACCACAAATAGAAATCACTCAGCTAGGTCATGTGTAGTATTAGAATGCTGCTGCTGCATTTCAAGTATGTGGTTCAAGGGCTCTCAAGAGGTTTAGAGACCTTCAACCAGATCTTGAGCTGTGCACGATTCAAAACAGCCCTGTGACATGCAGGGGAGTCTTGGGCAGGTCAAGAAGTACCAGCTGCATCCAGGTGTGTGTTCCCATGACACTGTTGTATGATTATCATAGGTGAACGTATGACAGTTTTTTTCTTTTCATTCCACTTCAGCCTTTTTTACAGCACAGCTGCTTGTTAGCCAACGTGATGACTTCTTGCTGGCCTAGAAGTGCAGCCTCACTGAGCAGAACTGTGTGTCTGGGAGCAGAGAGATACTTGCAGAATGACTAAATCTTTGGGGAATGCCTTAAAGATCAGTGAGGCCTTCCTGAGCTATTGATAATGGCTCACGTTTCAGGACTTCATTGACTTGATTACTTCAAGTCAAAAAAATCCCTTGGCAATCTGCTTCAAAAGTGCAGTACAGTTTTCATAGTGGTATTATGCAATAATTCTAGGTATTGAAAATCATACAAGTCATGAAAATTTCAGCATCTATATATTATTTTAACGAATATTCTAACACCAGTATTCTAGTAAAATCACAGTTTCGTTCAGTGCTTAGTGACACTGCCAGGTATCTGAGGACTTACATGTTAGAAACAGGCTCAGTACCATCCTGCAACCATAAAACTAAACAACATGCACAAGAGTTTGTTGCCTGGATTGTTTTAAAATAAAATGTAACGGCTTGAAAGATGTCTTACTTCTGCCTGCCTCAGAAGGAAGACAATGCAAAGAAAAGGTGTAGATATGGTCCACGATGGATATGAGTCAGAAAACGATCTGGGAAGGTTGTCCTGTTATAGAGAGAATCTGTCCGGGACATCCTTTTTGATAATACAGTTCATATATTGTCGCTTAGGATCTTCTACTTTCAAACATGAGTTTTGGCATCCGTTTGGTTTGTTGGTATCCTTTTTCCTTCCAAAATCAGTGCTGAAGCCCATTCTAACTGGAAAGAAGGGAAAAAATGTCATTTGGCAGTGCTCCATGACCTTGACTTGCTCTGCTTGCATGGTACAAATGAGAGCTGTGTTTTTTTTTTTTTTCTGAAAATATCACTCACTTTTTTTCAGTTCACTGGAAATTTGGAGATTCAGAGAGCCAAGTCGGACTCCTTGCATGGATGAGAAGGGAAATGGAAATGCAATTTTTCAGGGTGAACAGCATATTTGACGTGTTGTTATAGACTTGTACTTGCATATCTTGTGACCTCGGAGTACTAGGGGTTTTCATACTGCATCATTACCATACAGATGATGGGAGCAGCATGAACTGGTCCTAGAACAGAGTCTCAAACCTGAAGTCTGCCACTACCAAAGGTTTGTGCCTCATGTTGTTATACAGAAACAGCAGTTTATATTTAGTCTACACCAAAGCTTTGCAGCTTTATAGAGCTTTGGAGCCTTGCAAATGTTTAGGTTTTGTCTTGACCTCCTCTAGCAGGGATGAGTGGGTAGGGAGTTCGTGCTCCTACCCGCAGCACAAGTGTGGATAGCATTAGGGTTTGGACTCAGTCCCATGACAGGATAACTGCAGCCAGACTCCCTGGGGTGCTCTGGATGTTTTGTGCTGAACCTGTAGTGCAGTCTGACTCTCCAGCCAGCATATCTGGGCCCATCACATCAGCTTAGTCGGTGCTCTCAGACACGGAGCGCTGGCGTGGAGTCTCCAGTGTCATTCTTTTCTCACATTTTGGCTGCACAAGGCAGTCATGTGTTCATGACATGAACACCTTCACGTTCCTCCAGTTCATGGTGGCTGGCTTGGCCTCATTGCTTGCCATCAGCTAAAGCAAGATGACTTCTTGCTGCCTTGTCAGTGGCACTAACTTGGGTTTAAAGGGTCTGGGTATGTTGTCTGCAGGGCAGACATAACCGTTTCCAACATGGAAAATATTCATTAGCAGTGTTCTTTCTTCCTGGAGATTTTTTATATATAATTTTGCACTTAGTGAACCTTGTAGCTGCAACAAACGTTGGCAGCTTATTGGGTGTTATCTCAGATAATCAGCTTTATTAACAAAATCAGGTCTCACAGCTCCCTTTGGCTTGGTTCAATGCGACGGAGCATTAACAATTTAAGTTTAGTCTGAGCTAGTTGCCTAGATGGGGATTGCCAAGTTTATGTGCATGCTTCTGTGTAATTATAATTATGAAAATTGCTCTTCAGCTTGTGAAATGGTGGATTTTTGCAGGCTTTTTAGATTAAAAGGCTGTCAAATATGTATGCTGTTCCAATGTACAATTCCATGGGCTTTAAAATAATAAATTCTTTTGAATGTAGGAATCCAAGGCTCTTGCCATACAATTATATTATGATTTAAATAATATTAATATGAATTATGGTAATGCCAGTTAAGAAAAACTAAAGGGAATTTATGATAAATTATTGTCACAAGTTGCATTTAATTTGATATCATTACTCATTTGCAAAGGAACTCTTTTGTTGTCCATCACGATATTGCTAGAGGATGGAATCCTCAGAGTAATGTAGAATTTATAGTTCACACTTAGAATTATGTATGGAAGAGAGATATGTTTAATCTAAACTAGTTACTTTGGGTCTTTAGGGGGTGCAAATCCATAGCAAAATATTCAGGTATGCTTTTGGCTGATGTAACTTTAAAGAAATAATGTCAAGGTTTCACAACATGATCTCTTGCCTGATCTTTTGTGTCAGAATGGGGATAAAGTTGCTTCAAAGTGTTCATTACCAATACCAGGACCATCAGTCCCTTTAAAATATTTCAATCAGGAATAAACTTGATCCAGTAACAAGCAGTGGGGTCTGACAGCCTGTGTTATTCCTCAGGTTGGAGGGAGAATCTTAGTCTTTTAAGGACTCAAAGTCTATGAGTAGAAGTAACTCATTTGGAGATGTAAAATGCGTTACAGGCTAATTTCCATATATCTTTTTCATTAATGCAAGAAAGAGCCACCTTCCTTTCTCTCTGAGTAAAGCTCTCTGTAGAATGACATACATATAGAAAAAATGTGTAAATAGTGAAAAGGTTGAATATGGTGAGCTGAAGTTGTGAACACTGGGAGTCTACAGGGAAACCTGAGATGTGCAGTCTTGAATGGCCATGAATCTGTGTTAATTAACAAAGGCCAGGACTGTGCACTGATGTAAGTTAGTTACAGCCCACTGAATCCAGCCACAGCAACACCTGTCTTTAATATATAGAAAGAATAATTGTCATGAGGGACTTGAGTCCAAGATGCAATGATGGAAGCTCCACTTCGTGCAGAGGGTAGAAAAGCCTCTAAAAATGATGGATGATAGATGATGGTTTTCTAACACAAAACATACTGGGTTTGACAATGAGTAATTTGATGTTGGATCTTGTTCTGATGGATATAGATGAATTAAACACTGCACAGCAGCCTTTAGTGGCTATGGATCTGATGATCACAATCTGATTGTAAGTAATATGTAACTTATACTTAATATATTAAAAAAGAACAGTCCCAACAACTGGCACATTTGTGAAAGTTAAGGAGAAGTGATGAATAAATTTGCCTCCAAGGAAAATTTGAGATGTAAAAATCTGAATGAAAACAGCGAGTTTCTCAGCAAGAATTTATTATTAGGCTAGTAAATCTTGATTCCACATTCATAGCGTATAACTTGCTAAAATAAATTCTGGTCCAGTGGAAAAACAAGGCTATAATCACCCCCAAATATCTGACATGTAGGAAAAAAAATAGAGATAGTTGTAAACAACTTGTATAGATTAGAAATTGTGGTGTTGTTATGAGAAATAAAACTTATTACAAAATCCCCGGTTACGGAACAGGGATAAGGATATTAGGAGCAGAAGAAGCCTTTGGAGGAGGTAGGCTTGATGCTAGAGAAAGCAGACAATACTGACAGTGATGAAGGAAAAAAGACAGAAGTAATAAGGATTTCTCATCTCCATTTGAAAATATATACTGTGACATACTTTATCACCTTCCTAGCTCATCAGTACTGAAAGAAAACAATAGAGATCTGCTAGGGATAAACATTTTTATATCATCTGTCTTGGCTAACTTGCACTCAAGAATCCTGAAGGAGTTGGCTGAGGACATCTCTGTTTCACAGATGTTCATTTTTAATAAGTCCTGAAATCTTGGGGAACGTCCAGAACAGAGGAAGAATTGCGATAACGCGCCAGCAAACAAACAGCAGAAGTGAGATGATTCAGACAGCTGTAGGCTGGTCTACCTGGCATCACCTTCCCATCAAGTGATGGACAGTCTGGTACAGAATTCTGTTGATAAGAAATTAATTTTCACATGAATGTAGCTGAAGTCTGAACAAGTGGGTTAGGTAAAGAAGATGGGGTTTACTTTTAGGAATGGCAAATTAAGTTGATTTTGGTGACAGCTCAGACAGAGCATATTATGGACTGTTTTGATTGTATCAAGTGTTGTTCTGACTAAAGGATCAGCACTGCACGAAATCAACAAGGTGAACTTGGAGTTTATTGTGATTCACATGAAAAAATCTTAAAAGTCTTGTCAGTGGGTACCTTCAGTAAATAGAAATGCTTTCAGCAGAGCTACAGAATGGTGGCTTCTGTCCCCAAAGCCGTGTAAATTTTTCCTCAATGCTGTGGAAGTAAGTGTGGATCGATCCTGGTGGACATTTCTGAAAGACACAAATACTGTCAAAGTGATTTCTTGTGATGATTACACAAGGTAATCCAAATCATTTGGTCCAATAAAAAAAAATTTCTTTAACTGAGCCAGAGATAGGAAGATATTTTTTCTCTTTGTTCTGTTGTTCTTAGTTCCAGCCTATTGTTTCTAAAAGTAAAGGTGATGAGTTGGAGATTTTGGAAAAAAAAATCAACAAAAAGCCCGAAGCCATAAAAATGCTGGAGAAAAAGACTTTTGGTGACAGAATTAAAGTAAAAGAGCAGAGGTTTTTTATTAAAAAAAAAAAAAAATTAAAGTTTAAGTGGGACGGGAACATTTAACAATAGAATTTTAATTGGAAAAAGCTGCTTTGTGGAATCAAAATTCTGTTATTTTTTTCATTCACTTGACTGATTTTTTTTTATTTAGCTTTTGAAAGTGTTGATGTAATTCATACTAACATTTTTGAAATGATAAAGGCCATTTTTATACTTTAAAATGGCTATTTTTTTTCTGAAATATAAGCTAATTCTGGTAATAGGCAGTTATAAAAACAGAAAATGGTATACTCTTCCTGAGAATCCAAAAAATTATGAAAATTTTGGTGTTCTTAGAATTTTACTGGTGAGCATTTTGAATATCTCAGATGGGAAATATATCTGTTTTGGAAAAAAAAGGTAGATCAGAACAACATTGTTCTATTATGTAAGAGAGAGATTACTTGATTATAGAATATGAATAATTTCAAACAGGAATAATGTGCTAGGAGATAAAGATAAAAATAAATATTTACATAACAAAAAGCTAATCTTTTGTACAATGCAGCCATAGTAATTTAACTTACTATTTCTATATTGAATCCAGTAATTTATAAGACTAAAATTTATCTTCTGGAAAGATAGCAAATTTTGAATCCCTGTCTTCAAGAGAAAGTGTTCCATTATTTTCCTTGGGAGATAATTTCAGTGATCAGTGATTCATACTTTTAGCAAGATGCACTTCTGCTTTGAAAATATCTGTCTTTTGCATTCTACTGTTGTCTCTTCTTATGAAATTATAATGTTAAAGTAGTCCTTTAAAACCTGTTGGTTTCTTTACCACATACATTTTTATTTATCATATTCAAGTTTCCCCTTCAACTAGCCATGCCATACGAAGAGGCAATTAAAACTGAAAAGAAGACTTTATGGCTAAATCAAAGACCCAAGTCTGGGTTTTGCCTAAAGAGAAATTTTATTTGAAACCTGGTACTTCTGTTCCAGCTGTCAAAAATACGGATCCATAGAAAATAAAGTTATGAGAGACAGACCTTCAAGGATCATTTTGTACTGTGGCTGAAGGCAGAATCAAATAAACTTGTGTCATTCCTGCCAGATGCTTACCTAACCTGCTCTTAAAATCCTCCAGGGATCCTATAGGTTCCTTAGGAAATCGATTCCAGTGCTTCATTATCCTTACCATTAGGTAATTTTCCATAATATCTGATGAGAGTCTTCCTCAATGAAGTTAAAATCCGTTACTTTTCACTCTTGAAGACAAGGAGAGCAGATTATTGCTGTCCTTGTGCCCCAGACTTTCCACTATTGGAAAGAAATTGTTAATTTTGTTAATTTCTTCAACCTCCCCTGTATGAAACAATGATAGACTTGGCTTTCCTCAGAGTGCTCCAAAGTAGTGCACTTGCTTAAGTCTTGCTAAGGCTGTATGGACTATTGCTTAAATTTAAAATTTATTCCTATTGCTGCATGGCCTTTCAGAAGGTGTTCACTCAGACAGTGACCACTGTTTTTAAACATAAAGACTATGATCTCTTCGGAATGTTCATTTGATGCTGTTGGAGTACATTTAAGTTCTTGTATTGCACATATTACCAGGGCTACATGCCCTTAGAGATTTGAGATATCACAAAATGTAGTTCAGACCTGTCAGCCCAGCTTTCCTTTGTTGTTGAAGTCTGATGTGATAGTAACCTTGTTTTTTTGGAAACATATTTTTTGCATTTGAAAATGTCTGTCACAGTTTGGAGCATCTCGCTAGATTACATCACAGTGGCATGCAACACACAGGAAATCTGAAAAATATGCTGCATTAAACTGCCCTTAAGGAAACTGTGGTATTCAAAATAGAATATGTTTTAAATCTTACTCGCTTGTTTGTACAACTGGCCTGTGCTACGTAAGCCCCCTTAAAGCTTGGAGGTTGTGTGCAGTAACCAGGTATCCCCTGGTTTTAAGTAAGTTCTCTCATATTACCATGCACTCTGTTTTGAGGAGAGGGGAGCTGGGGAGGTTGGTGTTTTAACCTGAAATGAATTATTTGCCAAACTGTCTGATTGATAATGGAACTGGGATACAAGAGAATACATTTATCATCTGAACTCAACTCCGTTTAGTGAGACTTTATTGACACCAGAACTTCTCTAAGATCTGCCAAGGAATGTTAATCACTGTGCTATCTGTCAAGAGGAAAAGGATAACTCAGTATAGAAAGAGCCCTTTATTGGAGTGCAGATAAATATAAGTGTAGATAAAACCAATATACTTTGTTATGTTCATCAGGGACTGCTCCCTTTATGAAATTTTACTTATTGTTGCCAAATGATTGATGTACTTAAGTCATAATTTCAGCACATATCCTTCTTTACAAGAGGTTGAGAAGGCACTGTGATTCTCTTTTGATTTCAGACTTCAGCTGTATATAGCGATGTCCAGTTTGCCACCTTCCATCTATTTAACCTTGAGGGAAAAAAAATAGGTACCTTTCCCCTTTATTGCCTTTCCTTACCCTCTCCTCCTCCTCCACTGCTCTCATCTGCACCCTGCTCCATTTCCATAATGTGAATGTGATTACAAGATGCCTTTGGCTGGACTGGAGTATATCACATTTCTTTAAGGGGACAGCAGCCTCTCTCCCACGGTGACTAGCCTGAAGCCATTCTAGTCTGTACCAGGGCCCTAAATTATCATAATGTGAATAGCAAGAGTAAAAATAACATACAAACAAAAACAGCCAAAAATTAGAAAGGTTAGTATTTTGTATTCTTTTCTTTTGAAACTAGCTCATTGAGCAGGTTGGGTTAATTTCAATCGTTTTTTGTTTCTCATTCTTTAGGAGAGAAGTGGATTGTGGCCAGGTTTTCCTATCACAGCCCATCTGTGTTATGTGCTAGGGAGACAAAAGAAAAGATTAAAGATGTTACTGTGTAAAATGCTTTATATTTTGGGGGTGGGGAGTAGAGGAGCTAGAGAAGATAGAAAATTATTTCCAGTTGAAGACTGTACTCAAAAATTACCATCTTTTGTTGGTTTCAGTTGTCTGGGGAGTTTGAGATGAATGATGTTACAAATTGCTGATCGGATGTGTCAGAATTAATTTCTTCTTTCCACAATTTTTTTTTATAAAGCTTGCTCTGGTTGAACTTTGGGCTGCTTTCCTCTGGAAATAAATTTAAAAGTGGTTTGACATTAACGTGTAAGTATGGAAAAATGTTAGCATAGTACTAAATATGTATGTACTAGAAAATAAAATTTCACTCATCAAAGGAAAACTTGACCAATATGTCAATCCATCATTTTTCCAAATGCTCTAGAGTCTTTAAATGCAAATTAACTGTCCAGAGATATATTAAAAAGATATTATTCAGATTGTAATGTCAAATACTCAAGTGCTTGGAAATTGCTCTCCCATACAATGTGAATTAAAATCTCACTTGCATATGAAGCTGTCACTAATTGCATGGTCCAATATGCTTTGCTTCAGTAGGACCTTTGCCACTTTTAAGGGAGGGAGTGGATGTCACTGAGTTAGGGAACAATTATTACTTATCATATGGCTAAGTATCTACTTGAACAATGGAGTCAGAATTATTAATTTCCCCATAGTATTTTCTGCCCTGTCCATGACTTTAAAATCTGGGGCTTTATATGTCCAAAATTCATGAGAGCTAATCAACTTCCCCATACCCCTTTCGGGTGCTGGGCAGCACTATCACAAAAGCTTTGAGGCACTGAGGTAAAATATTGTATGCCAAAATTTAAATGCCAAGTTTGAGACACCACGAGTCTGATTAATTGCCAAATTCAGCCACGTATATGACAGTTTATGTTCAAAATACAGATCTTGTTGTCTTTATTGACAGTTGTGAGTCACCAGCAGACATGAAAATCATTCGGACACTGAAAAAATGAAGACTAAACTAACAAGTGCCTGGGTAAAGCTTGGAATACATATCTTTCCTCCTATAGGTGACAAAGGCCAAAATATTCTGCAGGATGTAAAAAAAAAACCTAAGAATTGTAATGCTGCTGAGAACAAAGGTCATTCTGACCCTACTTCTTTATCCAGGAGCTATGAGAAGACTAAAATGGTCATGGAGGATGGAGAATTTCAAGATGGTTTTATTAAAAGCGAGGCTGATTTTTGCTAAGTAAGTTGCAAATGCAGACTGTTTTCTGAGTCTTATTTTTGACCATTTTTTTTCTTCAAGATGGCAAAATCACACACCTAATATACAGAACTCTCTTCTTCTGCTGGACTTCCAGTTTCTTAAATGAAAAAAATGAATCTTTGCTTCATTGAAACAGATTTCAGATACTTTTGCCCTTATTTTCATTTTTCAGAATTGCTACCATATTAGTTAAAAACTAAAGTAAGTTTGTGATGGACACCAATCATGTAGAAGAAGCAATCAGAACTCTTAAACTACAGTTGAGGGCCACTGAACTGGGAATTAAAAATGGGAAATCTGGGGCAAGTTTCCTAATAGGCTGTGTCACCAGAGACGCAACTATTCAGAGTCTAATCCAGAGCTGATTGTGACAATGGATGCCTCTCCTTTGAGTCTGCTTAGTTTTTATTATTCTTTCAGTTTGGAGAAATTCTGTGACTTCCCTATTGCTGTATAACACATTTTCCTAATCATCCATTCTATCACAACATTTTACTTAAATGGAAAAGTGTCATCCCTGCTTTGCCCTTGAGGATACTGAGCCACAGTTGGGCTAGAATGAAACACTGACTGAGTCAAGATGAGAATTTAGAACAGATTCCAAAGCAGTCACCCTTTTTCTTGCACATCTACCTCCTCCAACAGCATCAAGTGTGGCAAGGTTTTGCATTCACATCTGTGTTCCAAAATGCCTCACAGGGAATACACAGGGAATAGGCCAACTCTGTGGCTTGCAGATTCATTTCTGGCCACAAGTCAGTGGTTGATTTTGACAAATAAAGCACTTAGTTATGTTGGTTTTCCTGACCCAAGACACCACATTTTATGGTGCTACACAATTGGAGATTAATAAGATGTTAAAGAGGGCACTGGGTGTTTTCAACAAACTCTGATGTAGAAGGTCTTGAAATGGGTGATATGAGATCTGTGATGCAAAGAACATTGGGTTTGAGATTTTGAGAATTAAAAGAGTCTTTGTTGACAGTTCCTGGCAGGTTATCTGAAAGGTAACAGGTAAATTATTTCTTACGAGTTTAACCCTTGATATTGTAACTGGGCCTACAATAAAATTTTGCAGGGCATGGAGAAATAAAAGACTTAATTCAGCCTGAAAACAGAAGAACTGCAGAGAAAACTGAGCAGAAACTTTACCAGAACTCATGTATTTAAGCACGTGCTCATGATCAGCGTGATTAGAGCTACAGATGTTGCTGGAGCTACTCACAAGCTAAAAGCTAAACTAATGGTTAAACATTTGACCATGTAGGGCATTCTGCACAAGACCAGAAGGGTATGGTAAAACAGAAGAAATGAGATTGGACAAGTGACTTTAGGGTGTGAATGGCAGGTGTTTCAGAAGGAATGGATTTGTTTTTAAAGATTTCATTTATCTTCTAAATTTAATTTATCTAAAAATTGTTGAGACTCTTTAGTCAGAAAGATCCTCCTAATAGGTTTTCTCTTTTATTCTGTGTACTTTAGTAAGAAAACTCCCCTCATAATTATTTTAATTACATTTCAGTATAAATAATGGGGACAATTACTATTACTGGCAATATTTCTAGATAAAATATCCCAGATTTAATATCGGTTTTCTCTGAAATTCTAGATGTTTCAAAAGTAAATACCCTTATTTCCAAACTCCTCCATCTTCATTTCCAGAATGCTTTTAATGATGACTTTGGAACAGTTGAAAAATCAATTTTCTGGCCCTTAGACATGCTGAGATGGAAAATCAGTCCTTCCTTTTGGGTTTCAAAGGAAGTTAACCATTGATCTTTAGTATCATTTAAATATGACGGATTCAGTTTTAGTGTTAAAAGCTTGCATACATCAATCTTCTATCGGTGACTGTGTAGCCCAGCAGAGCGTATCTCAGTTATCCAAGCATGTGAAACTCCTGAGAGGTCAGATCATGCAGTTAAACAGATAATTTTCCATATAAGATGGAAGAATATACCCTTGAGGTTTTAATACTGCAAATTTGCACTTTGCTGGTCCACCATTTCCAGTGTCTTGCAGCTTTAGCTCTTCCTGCACTTGTCTCCTGCTCCTCCATAGCAGCACTGGTGCTGTCCATATTTCCACTCCCAGAAGAGGTTGTCTTTCAATTTCTACCATTAGATGGGACAGCAGGAAAGCCAAAAGTGCTGTCTGCAGCTGCGGAGAGTCAGGGTTGGCTGAGGAGGCACAGCCTTTCTGGCTGTATCCACAGGAGCTGGAGAAATGAATCATGGTACATTCTCTGGCACTAACTTCAACCTGTGTGCATGCACTTCAACTTGCTGACTTTCCCCCAAAACAAAGTGGCTACGTCCAAATTGCCTGTGAGGAATGGTGCTTGGCTATGCTGATCCCTGAACCGTGCTGGCCTGGTGTCAGGGGGAATTCTAGCTGACACAGACCAAAAGTCTGCCAGCAAGTGCAGCCAATGGTTAGCAGGATGAAGCGATGTTTGCCAGTCTGCTGGCCCTGTTGAGTTTATTGGTGTGAATAGTGCCTCTGGAGCTCATCTTGAGTTGGGAAGTCTTGACACTAAGCACCATCCTCACACATCCTAGGGAGGCAATTTTGCCTTTCCCTGCCATGCTGCTGATGGAAAGGAAGGGCAGTGGGACCCAGCATTCCTCTTCCCACAGACCCTAAGCATGCTCTCAGTCAGGCACAGTTAATGTTTTACATCAGGATAAAAAGGTTGTTGTCTAAAGAGGATGAGCGCATGCAGCTCCACAGCCTTCGCCTGCGCTGGTGATAAGTCCTGTGATACCCTACGTTAGTTGCCTGAATTTTAAGCCCATTAGCCACCATGCCCTACTGTGACTGACTTTCTAAAGATGAAGGTTCCTCTGAAGATCTCCTTTAAAGGTCTGTATTTCATACTGAGCTGATAATAATGCAGCTCCATGGGTCTCAGAATAGAACTTTGTTCATCTTCCTTATTGAGTGTGGGCTGTTCGCTGGAGGGGAGCACTTCTTGGTGCTGGGTAACCGTCCAGCATAATGGCTTTTATGAATTTCCCTGGTATGTACTGTAATAACATTAATCATGATGAACTCATTTGGCACTAATAGGAATGTCATATGTACTTGTATAAGAATATTCACTGTAGTTCATCATTAATTAACTGGGCTATTATTTTAAAGTGTTACCAGACATGGTATGTAGAAATGGTTTACTTTGCAATCTCCTAGTGTTGAAATCATGTAGGATCTTTTGCTATGGTTTATGTCAGAGAAAATCACAACAGAAAGAGCAAAGAATCCAAGACTAAGATAATACATTTCAGCTGTATAACCTTTGGAAACAAGAATGCAGGACTTGCCATATAGGCAAAGTGCTATGAATGTTGTGGCCTATCTAGTCTGATCTCCTGTTTCTCTACATGTTCTGTGCCAGATACTCCAGGTATAAGAGAGAAAGAACACAAATGGGGAATTAAATTCTGAAAACCAGAATTTTAGTACATTCTACTATTAAGCATTTATTATTAAGTACAAAGTTTACATGGTAGACTTTTGCAAAGGTCACTCATCCAAATAAATAATATCAGCTATTTCTTCTTTACCCATTACTTTGCTGTCACGCTTAAA
The DNA here is from genome assembly GCA_013397755.1 of Cnemophilus loriae. NCBI lineage: Eukaryota > Metazoa > Chordata > Aves > Passeriformes > Corvidae > Cnemophilus > Cnemophilus loriae. The sequence goes on along the minus strand of VZTF01009633.1, from coordinate 993,103 downwards.
GAGTTCCAAAGAAACCACTTCTGTTTTAGGTAGAGGAAAAATAAAGAAATAGGCTTGGAAGGAACTGCTGGCTGCTGATGCCTCATCCTCCAATAGTCTATCCAACCTTTCTTGAGTGCATCAAAGTTCCACCTGAAATTAGCTGGGTTTCTTGCTGCTATAAGACAGTTGCAGATCTGCAGCCTGGTTACAAACCTTCTACTTGCCAAATGTAATGCTATTTGCTGCTAATTATTTCTTGTGCTAACTGACTTTCCAGTTAAATAGTACTTATTCCTCTCTGTGTTTACTCTTTTGATATATTTATGGAGCAGGCCATTCTAACTTTATTTGCTAGACTAAACAAATTATGTATTTTAATTACTCTCGTAAGAAATGTTCTTCTTTTCCTCTTACTGCCCTAATGACTCCTATTTCCTCTATTCACCTGTCATAGGTTACCTGTCAAGACTTAAAACTGGTCTCGGGTCAATAGGACTGTAAACAGTCCAGCAAATGTTGTCTTGATGCTACTTTTGACAATGGTGTTTATGTTTCTGCATCCTTGCATGAAATAGCTCTCCCTCCTTTCCCTCTACATTCTAAGTCTTGAATATTGCCATTGAAAAATTCATCCAGATCTTTTCCATCTGAATTATTTCCAAACAATGGGCCTACAATTTCGAGCAAGTGATTTAATTACACAACTGTAGCAGTGATAATCATACTGATGGCTTTAAGTTGTTTCTAGGGACTAGAAAATAATCTAGGGTCTATGAGGTTTTTGTAAATTGAGTGAAGAGAAGCTGCAGCCTCACAAGCTGATTCAAAATCACAAGTTAGACAGTTAACCTGAGTTAACCAAGAATTTCACCCTTGTGATTGTGTGACTAAAGCTTATTCCTGCTAACTTTCATCCTTTTTCTGCTACTCCTCAGAATCATCTGGTAGGAAAGTCTGTATTGGTGAAATCCCTAGACCTGTCACCTGCAGCTCTAAGACTCACTTTCAGGTGATTAATGACTATTGGAAATAAAACTATCTCAAGACTTATCCTTGAGGATGCTCAGTGGAAGAATAAGACTGACAGCTCTCATTTCTCCTCCCCACTCCCCCGGTTATAATCAACTGCCCACATAAAAGTTACTGAAATCTCTATTTTCTCTCTTATAACTAGCAATCGTAATCCTCATTGTGGCTCTGTTTCTTTCTTTTTTTTTTTTTTTTTTTTGTTTGTGTGTGAAATTTAAATAGATCAGCTCACAAGTTTCCCTTAGCCATAAATTATTTATTTGATAATCAAATAGATGAGTTTTGTCTGTAATAACCTGATTCAGAAATATCCACATGCATTTCAGTCTGTCCTTCAGCTTCTGTTCCGTGCCTTCATATATCTTTTTATTCACGATTAATCTTTGTTGCGATATAGTTTTAGAGAAGTACAAAAATTGACGGAGGAATATAACATAATCCATTTACTTAGAGGTTTGATTGTTCTACTTTTTTCATAGCTTTAACCAGCTTCAAATCTGCTCTTCAAATCTCTCTCATTGATCTTTGCGATTTCCAGGAATACATTGGCACAACTGCCTTGCATTAAGCACCAAAGCCTTGAAGAGTTACGTGATCTTATGAGATGAAAATTCTGCCATGCTGAACTGATGAATTATTCTAATAAAAGAAGCTCTTCTCATAGCACAGTTTTTCACCATTGTGGATTCTTTAATTGGGAAAAGAATTTCAAGGACATAGCCTGATCGCATTTACAAAAAAACCTTCAGAAGAAAAGGATGTCCAAGGGTTGAGAGACTAAAGGTGTTTTTAATCTTAAATTCCCTGTTTAAGTCAGCATTTGTGTTGAAATTTATCATTGTTATAATTTTATTTTTCATAGATCTAATTGCAATGCCAGAAGAGCAAGGTTTGAATTGCCCTTTTTTGAATTAATAAATTAAAGTGATATATGTAGACGTGTGGAAAATTCCTTTGGAACAGCCATTTGCTTTCTTTAATAGGTTTACTGGAAAATAAAAGAGAAATACAGGTCATTTTTTCTCATTCCACACTTATTACTGATTTTAAAGTATCAACAAACTTAAGCTAAACGTAAAGTTAAAATTGCTTTGTTAGATTTATGCACTGAGTAAAAAGATTGTTTATCCCTGTGAACCAGGTGGTCTTGATATATACAAACTCCAACAAATGAATATACTGATAAGTGAAGTGAAGCAAGACAATTTAACAGCCAATGAATAATAACTCAATATGAAGGTGCCTTGTGGTGTGTTCCAAAGTCTTTTACAGGTCAGGGGAAGAATAAGTTCCAAACTAGGGTTGCCATAGCTTGTGGTCACTCCTCATCTCCTTGCTGTATATATCACTAAAGCTTTCGTGCAAGCACCTCTGCCAGCTTCAACTAGAGCTTAAACATTGATCAGTGTTTTCCAAGGGGATCACTGACTCATAGAATGGGCTGGGCTGGAAGGGACTTTACAGATCATCTAGTTCTAATCCCTTTCCATGCGTGGCATGGTTGCTCAAAACCCCATCCAAGCTGTCCTTGAACACTCTCAGGGATGCAGCATCCACAGCCTCTCTGGGCAACCTGTGACAGTGAAGAGTTTCTTCCTAATCTAAACCTACCCTCTGTCAGTTTAAAGCCATTCCCCCTTGTCCTACCACTCCATGCCCTTATAAAAAGTCCGTCTCCAGCTCTCTTGTAGCCCCTTTATGTACTGGAAGGTGCAAAAAGTTGTCCCCAGAGCCTTGTCTTCTCCAGGCCGAACAGCCCAAACTCTCTCAGCCTGTCTTCACAGGAGAGATGCACCAGCCCTCTGATCATCTTTGTGGCCTCCTCTGGACTTGCTCCAATGGGTTCACATCCCTCTTGTGTTGTGGGTCCCAGAGATGGATGCAGAACTCCAGTGGAATCTCATAAGAGTGGAGCAGAGGGGAAAAATCATCTCCCTTGACCTGTTGGCCATGTTGCTTTTGATGCAGCCCAGGATATAGTTTGCTTTCTGTGTACAGTAAATTCATGAAGTTCTCGTGGTCCTCTCAAGCCTCAGAAGATTCCTCTGGATGGCATCCCTTCCCTCCAGTGTGTTGACTGCACCACACAGTTTGATGTCATCAACAGCCTTGTTGTGGGTGAATTCAATCCCATTGTCCACGTTGCCAGCAATGATGTTAAACACAGCCAGTCCCTGTGTTTAACATCACAGGGACCGACCCTTTTGAGGAACAACAGTCACCACTGATCTCCACTTGAGCACTGAGCCGTTATTGCAACACTTTGCAACCATCCAGCCAATTCCTTCTCAACATAGGAGCCCACCTGGCAAATCCATGTCTCTCCAATTCAGAGACAAGGACGTCGTGTGTAGCAGTGCCAAATGCATTGCGCAAATCGAGGTAGATGACCTTAGTTTCTCTGCCTTTATCCATCAGCACTCTATCCCCATCACAGAAGGCCATCAAATTTGTCAGGCATGATTTGCACTTACTGAAGCCTTGTTGCCTATTCCCTGGGATCTGAAGGAATCATTTACTAAAGTGACAGTTTGAAAGAATACTTCTCCCACAATACTTTTCAAGAGGAGGAAATCATGCAGGTGTGGGTGCATTTTGGGAAAGAAAGTGTATGTGTGTGCAAGAAAGATGACATTACCTACTGCAATATCTGGTAATGACAATGGTTGTCTGAACCTAATTTCATACATGCATAACTCACTTTTCTTGAGTCATGCTTTGACCAGTATCTTCACAGGTGTCCACTGCCCAATTTTTGTTTCCTATGTAAGAGATGCTAACCTCCTACCTAACCTCCCACTATGCTACAGTGTAGTTTTAATTAGTTGATCCTCAAGTGATTTACTCTAAATAGTGGCATTGTATTATAGCTCTGTCCTAAGGATCCAAACCTCACTGATAATCAATTCACTGTGGTTTATAAAAGAGATGGGAGGATTCAGTAATGCCTCATAAAAATTGATAAGAAAAGAAAATTCTTTGTGCGTAGTGTTTTCATTTATATCTCTCTGTGGCTTCGTCTGCATTGCCTCAGTACTACTTGCATCTTTCTCTCCTCTTGAGATCAGTGGAGAAAAAGAGGCTTGGGAGAGGGGAAAGTGATTTTCACACATTTACGTAAATTATGGGCATGAGGAATCTTTTGTCTGACCAGAATTAATTAGGCCATAAAATCCCCCCAGGGAGGTCCCATCACTAAGGGCAGAAATCTCCAGCTGACCTGAAGAAACTGTCTGAGGAAGATATCCCGCCCAGATATGCCATGGTGAGGGCATGGTTTTCTCTGTAAAGATCAGTCAGAGGTATCACATTGCATATTGGGACCTCCTCTAGACAACATATATCTAGTTACAACCAGATGTGTTGTTTAAAGCCCAGAGCCTCAATTTGTGTTGGTGACAATGCTAGAAATCTATTACTGGAAGATTATAAGTGCTATATCTCATTGGAACTGAGTAGCGTAGCTCACTGGTGAAGTTTTATCTTTTAATAGGTATGGACTTTCCAAACCCCTAAATGTTCTTAGAGTTTTCCCACCTTATTTTTTAAAAAAAATATTTTCTGCCTCTATATCAATGCTCTTGTAATGGTTTCACCAGGATTTTACAAGCTTTTCTTTCATGTACCCTTGTTTATATCTCAAAAGATCACATTTTTTTTCCCATTATTTTTTTTTCCTATTGTCAGGAAAAAAGTACATATCCTATGCCTTAGATGCTTTAATCATATTAAAATAATACAATCTGCAAGATGAAGACCTTCAGCTTGGATTCATTCCATCTCACTTTAGGCACCAGACCAACTTGCCTAGGGGTTCTTACTCCTCAGCTCCCTATACAGGCAATGAGCGTGTCTGTCTGCATCTGTTGGTTGTAGATGAAAAATAGGCTCCAATTTAGATATCTCACTTTAATGTTCAAATGATGTAAGGAGATGAAGGAGAATAGTCTATAATCCTAGTTTCCATGAAAAAAAACCAGCCTCCCGGGCAGGATGTACTAACCTTTCCTAGAAACTCAGCAACATCTCATTTCTTTACCTTCCCTGTAAACTAATGTGACCCACTAGTATATTCACACGTCCAAGTGCATTTGGCATGTGAGAAAAGAAGAGAAAATTGATTTTAAACCCAGCTTTTAACAAAAAGCACAGAATCTTTTATAAAGTTTGGACATTTCTTTTGAAGATCAGCTTGAAACAATAAGGGAGGGTAGGGAGGGGAAATCACTGAGAGGTATTGGAGCAATACAGTACTGCAGGAGCACATCATACATTTTGGCTATTTGTACCAAACAAAGTCCAATATGTCACCTAGCAGAATGCTGTAATGAAACTGGTAAAATGAAATTCAAAAATAAAAGAGAAAATGCCAATGTGCTTGTCATTAAATCTTTTTCTGAGCTATAATCCATCCTTGACTTTCCTTTGTTATATTTTTCCCTTTGTGGATGGAAGCCAGAAAAAATATAGTTGTGCGGGCTGAAAAGGAGGATAACAAATAGTACTTGTGTGTTCTTGGGGGAGATGGATGAGAGGTGGCAGAACAGGGCTTGGAAAAGATCCTGCATGCAGAGTCTGACTTTCACACTGGTTGTGCAGGAGTCGGTTTCTACAGTGCCATTCTTTTCATGGGAGTTGGCAGGATCTGAAACCAGTTCTGGGCCATTGCACCAGTTGTATGGAACACTGGAAATATTGGTGTTTTAACACTGGCTTGCAAAACACTTGTGATACCTGCTTTCTTTTTAAGTCTCTCTGAGAGACAAAGATAACAGGAAGCTTGCCTTATGGTTAAGGCTCTGATTTGAGACCTGCCATTTCTGCTTCCATGTTTGACATACTCTGGGTACGTGACATGGATTACACTTTTGAACATAACAGGGTTATTTTGGAGACTCAGCTGGAACTGGGATTTGAGGCAAAGTCCCCAAATTCCTGCACACAAAGTTTAGTGTGTTCTTTAGTATCTTCTCCCATAAAATGAAGTGGATGGCACTTCCTTCAGAGAGAACTGAAGAGCTCAGCCGTACATTCATTCTGGAAATCAATGGCCAGTTTAAGAATTATGGTTCGGCTACACATGTTGCACTCTCACAGGTCAGCAATGTGCAGTGCTACGTCCATGAAGCATGGTGCTGGGTAAAAATCGATGTGCTTTTATCCTGAGGGCCTCAGAAATGCTCGCAGAGGATTTGCCATTAAAGTGCAACCAGTTTTCCTTCTGAAGATCATAAAAGCCCCAGGGAAACTGCACAATTTTCGGTGTGAAATTCACGATTCTTATGATATTTCATTTCTTAGAAACTGCTGTATCCAGTAAAGTTACGTAAGGTCTTGAATTTGGGCTTTCCTTGGACTTGTCTATACTAGTAAAACAAACCGTGCCAGGAATGTTCCCTGAACACAGAACTTTATCATTTATAGTGTTTCTCAGAGCAGTCTGTGGCAGGCTCTCAGCCCATGCCTACCAGCACTATCCTGAGCAATGCCCAGGAATGCTGGGATTTAAGACAGGATTATTCCCAGCAGCCAGTTTGCTTGTAGCCATGCTGATGTGGAGGGCAGAAGATTTGGATAAGATGGATGTGGAACAGGCCATTCCAGTTGGCTCCTGAGCTAGAACACAGTCCAGGGTACATTTAATGTGTAAAATGTTACAGGTGTAGCCTGAAGGTCTGGGATCTTGCATGTTGTGCAAGTATCATAAAACGTCGTTGAAACTGACATGTTTTCTGACATACTGTTCTATCAATTAACTCTTCCATCTCTTAAACCCTGTTTAAATTACATCTGTATTTCTCTCTCTCTATTTTTATATATATGTGTGTATATAAATAAATATAAAAATCATAGAATTATAGAATGGTTTGGTTTGGAAGAGACATCAAATATCATTTGTCCTTGAATATTTCCAGGAATGGGACAGCCACAGCTTCTCTGGGCAACCTGTTCCAGTGCCTCACCACCCCCACAGTGAAGAATTTCTTTCTAATATCGAATCCAAACTTGCTGTCTTTCAGTTTGAAACCATTCCCCCTTGTCCTGTCACTAAGCACCATTGTAAAAAGTTCCTCGCCAGCTCCTTTGTAGCCACTTTGGACACTGAAAATGCTCTAAGGTCTCCTCAGAGCCTTCTCTAAACAGCCCAAACTCTCTTGGCCTGTCTTCATAGGAGAGGTGCTTCAGCCATTATATATGTAAATATATATGCTTTATTTTTTCCTAACTGAAAAATAAATGCTTGAGCTAACAGACTTTCCCTTTTAGACAGCGTCACAGAATTATATGGACCAATAATTGACAAATTTTCTGTGATCCTATACCAAGATCTAATTAGGAGCTATTAGGTTTGCAGTCTATGCGGTCAATTTCCTACATTTACATGTGACTCTTGCTGTCAGCAGCAAAAGAAGATAAAAGAATCAGGTTCCCCATAAAATTTACAAATCTTACTGCTCAAGATCTAAATTTAGAAACCCAGGGAGAAAAAAAAAATCAGTTTCTGTGCCTTTCCCAACCAATGTTCTCCATCACAAAGTACTGTCTGATACATAAAATGAAGAAATTGAAACCCTTTGTTCTCAGATAATAATAAAAAAATTCTTTGACAATAGTAATGAACTTATTTTTCAGCCTTTCACACAAATGGCTTTTGGGTTAGTGTTGTTTTCATGCCTCCATCCTCCCTGCTTTCCCCCAGCGCACTGATTTTGCAGCATCCTGGGACTTTTAGGGACATCATTATTGCTTCTTTCATTACCACTCTCCCCAAAACATGAGTCAGAATCAGTGACATAAATAGTCACAAGGGCAGCAGTGACAGGGAACAGAGGTCACAAACAGGTGGACGTGGTTGTTTTATCCCCCAGCACACGACACAGAGCTGCAGACCTGCAACAGACCTACAGCTCACACTCACCTGTGACAGATTATCCAGATGTTTGAGCTTAGTGGCAGAATGATGGCCTGAAATAAAAGCAGTGCAGGGATAAAATAGTTCACTGTTTGAGTACCATTGTTTTTTGGGGTGCTTATGTTACCTGTGCTTACCTCCATCTGCTTTTCCTCGTCATCTCCGCTATCATCACATTAATGCCTTTTTATTTCGTTATCACTTCGTTCAAGCCCCAGGAGCTTTTATTTGCACTGGATATTTTAAAATTTTCATCTTAGCTCAGGCAAGAAGCTTTCCTGCGTGTTTTCCTACTGAGTTTTTGCTGAAGGCATGACAGATTCAGCCTGCACACAGACAGGGCATGCATTGCCTCTCTCTGTTATGGTTCTGTTGTTACCAACACAAATTTGTCTCATCCCCCAACTGACTTGCTTGCACTGCAGCGCTCCCAATTCCCTTGACATGACTTTTCTTCAAGAAAGGTCCTTATATAGGGATATAGGGGCTCAACTTCTGGGTATTTAAAAAAACGACTTCCTTTTCATCTGTTGTCTCCCCATTTTTGTTAAAACATACAGTATTATTTCCCTTCATAAAGAAACAGCCTTTCCTCACAGTTCCTTTTCAGTAATATCCCCACAGTGGGAGCTAAGATTGAAAAGGCAGATTGATCATCCTGCTGTCATGCAGCTGAACCATGCTTCATGCATATGCCCCATAAGTCACAGATGTTTATTCTTCTAAAATAGATTGATATTAGAGTTGTCTTTTTTATTTTTTCCCAGAGTCTTTATTAAAAGTATTGTTAGTAAAACATTGATATGACTGGAAGAATACAACAGAAAGAAAAAATCCACCTCTCCAAACTTCACATGTGCTGGTTTGTGCACATACCTATTTTGTTAGCAAATGGAAATATCCACAAGGAGCTAATTTTTTTTTTTCTTTGTTTTACTTTCAACTCTTTCCCTGTTACTAATCAGATGAAGTTGAAAAACCTGGATCAAGATTATTCATCCTGTAAACCCCAGCCTCATGCCAGTGTGACAGACTCTCCTGGCTCACATGTGAGATTTCAAGTGCTGTGTATGGGTAGATAACGTGGCTGCATCCCATGGTGTGTTGTGGGGAGGAGTGAACCCCTCTCACTCTGCTGTGGAGCAGCTCACAGAGCTTCTGCTTTTACCTATAAAATATGTTAGACAATCAGTGTGAATAATCTGGGTGATTAAGCAGGAAACTTTATTATTAATCAATATAGTGAAAAGCTCCCAGTTAGTTTTAGGGGGTGGCTCAAATTGTTGTAGCTCTGTGTTATATCCCTTTTTTAGATTTCATAAGGTTATCATATGCCTTTGCTAGCACATAACTACTGCTCCTCAATGCTTTATAATGGGCTAGACAAGTATGGTATTTTTAGTATAAAAGACTGTGCAAACTTAAACTTAATTGCAAAGCTATCCTAACTCCTTTATTGTCCCGTTGCCACAGCACTTGACATAGTTGTGAAAGTGTCAGGATTTCACATCTTGTTGCCATCTCTACAGCTTGGTGAAAAAGTTACTGGAGTGAGATTGGAACGTGAACAGATCCTCCAATAGCCTAATTTTCCTTGGAAACTGGGACAAAAAAAATCAGTGTGGATTCACTATTTTGATCTGAAAGTTAAGGAGAAGGAGTATTAGCTTTCTCTTGCAGTTCAGCACAGACTTCCAGACCTGCTGGGATTCCTTCCCTGAGCTCTTTTAGAAGGGATTTTGAGCTGTTGCTGTCTGAGATTTTTCTCACCTGTATCCAAAGCTGGTTGGTTTAGCTCCATTCACTTGGCCGGCATGAATGGGTTATGTGTTCACAAATAAGCAGTCCCTGCCTCAGGGTTATTGCTTTAAGCTTGTGTTAAGAGAAAAATAAACCAGAGTAATACACAATCCTTACTTGCCTCTGTCCTCTCATTCAAAATCAGGTACTACTTTCCCTTGCACTTACATATGGGCCTGCATTTGAGCTCAAATAGTTCTGCTGACTGCACTCAGCTACTCATATGGTTAAAGTTATGCATGTGCCCAGGAGCCTCGCTGATTTGTGGCCTAAGGTCACATCTATTAAAGCACATAAAACAACACTAAAACCTCTCCTACTTATCCAAGCCCTGTTAATCTAAACTACTTTTATGTCTCTGTTCCATTTGGCTAATCAAGGCTTCAGTAGAGTTGCTCTGTAAGGATAAATACCAAAATCGGTTGAAGTCTACCCTCGACAAAGTACTTCTGGCTCCCAGAGCCTTTAATGAGAGCCCTGAGTGTGGATCTGAGGTTGCAATTTGGCTCCAATGAAAGGTGGATTTTTCAAGGCTTCTGTGAAGTGCTTCACAAAATGAGGGGTTTCAGTTTTTATACCCACACATCATACTGTTCTTACAGTTACCTTTGGCTGAACGATTCCTGGAATTTCTTGCTATCACATCCAGAAAAATGACACATTGAATTGCATATCAGCTACATCCATAAGAAAAGATTGTTCTGTAGGACAACACAGGGCCGACAGGGTTTTTGTTGAAAATACTGCTTGGATTATCCCTCGAGTCTCAGATGCAGTTTAGCTTTATTTTTCTCAACCTTTTTTTTTTGTGTGTGTTCATTTGGTTTTGTAGTAACCTTGGGGAGATGAGCGTGTCTAACTTTCTAGATCTTCTCTTTGCTGTGGAAAAAAGGGAAGACAACCAATTGTTTAAAAAAAAATAATTTTTTGTCAAGGAATGATTTTTCATTGACTGTGAAAGCTTGATAGATACTTACAGATAGGATGAAAATATAATTAGCTCTTGAATTATGAGAAAAACAACAGTTAAAAAAGTGTTCAGTCTTCTGATTTATGAGCAAGGTGTGCTCAGATGTGGGACTATGCTGAGAAGATGCTGATGGTGAGAAAAAAATCTTGTGGTTCAAAAGCATCTTTGTGCATTCAGTAGCTGAATATGTTTTCAGTAGTCATATTCTGAGATCTGCAGGAGCTGAAACAGTACAAACAGACAGGGCCTCCCTCCTGCAAGGCCATTTCTTAGAAAATAAATTAAGAGAATTGTCTAGGATGAATGGAGTGGATTCCTCCCTGGACAGATTTATCTCTTCACATGGACATCAGAAGGGAGATCAGTGGCTAGTTTAGACTAGGCGCATAACTTTAAAGGGTTTAAAATTAATGGGGTAAATCACAGCCAGGGTGTCTGGCTGGTTGCTGGAGCTGGTTTCTGAGAGCTGAGGGTCTTCAACACCTAAAGGAGAAATACCCAGGGAGTTATTGCTGCTGAAATCAGAGTTAGGTGCTTCTCAAAGGTGTCAAGTCATTAAAACCGGCCTTCAGGCTGCCCAGCCTGGGGAAGTAGGTGGGCATAGATACCTAAATCTCAGGAATAGTTTCAGTCCTTATACAGCTGTTACGCCAGGGACGCTTCTGTGGTGCTGCTCCCCAGCCTGGTATGTCCCCATTCAGACCAGCACACCCTCTGACTGTAGCATGGACCTATAGGAGAGGTTCTATAGGATCAATGCCTCTCTAGCCCCTACCCCACCAAGGGAGATCTTGAAGTCTTTGCTGTCTGTTGACTCACCTTTGGGAGAAGGATGAGACCACTTTCACTGCAGTTTCTCCTGCACCAGGCAGGAGTATTGTAAGTACTTTTTGGAGAAGGAGGTAACTATTTGGAAGTTTTGAATGAAGGGTCAGTGAGCCATGCCCTTGTCTCCAGCTCTTCCTCATGTAGGACCAGGTGCATGGGAACCCAATGTAGCCTGAGATCCACTGATGGAGATAAATTCCAACAGTGAATGGATGAGGAATTCTGATGCTCCAGAGAAAACTCATTATTTCTGCTAAAGCTCATTTTCTAACTTAACTCTTTCTGAGTGAGGAGTCTGCTTTTTAGATCCAGTGGGTGTTGCTGTTAAGAGTTTGTAGTTTAGCTGCAAGACTAAAAGGCTTTTGTAAACTGTTCCTATTATTTTCAAGAATTCAGACAAGATACGATTACTACCACATTTTGGCACTTGAAGGCTGCTGAGGCTTTCAAAAATTGAAATAATTGAAAGAATGACATTTAGTCTCAGTCTTCTTGTGTTTAAATTGCTCTGCTAATTTCTCAGTGAGATAGTATTTCTTGTCTCAATAGAAGTATGCCTTAATCACATGATATGATCTGATTTCCCACCAAGAATTATTTTTCAGAACTGACTTTTTTTATGAGTCCAGGGTCCCAGAGGGATTTAAGCTTCTCATTTTAAATGCAAGCTAAATGTATAAGTACTTTTGGTAGTCTGGGCAAGAGTCAATATTTAGTTGGTTTTGTGGCAAGCTGTCTTTGGATCACAAACATTCAGGGAGAATGTTTTCTTGTTTTAATGGACATTTTATCAGAGAAGCATTTTATTGCTGGGAAAGGTTTCCTATCTAACACAGATGTTGGGTTAGAATCAAATAAAGCTTAACAATGCATATTCATTGTTGACACTTAAAGCACACATTCATCCTTTTTCACGGAAGGTAGAAGTTATTAATTCCTTTAATGTAGACATTCTTCTGTCTTTGGAAAGAGACTAAGACAATAATTTTATAGATTTATTTTTTGTCTTCAATACTAGCACAACCTTCCTCCCCTTCCAAATTCTTCCTGTCATCATAGCAATTCAGTGCTGCTGATTTAGTGAACTGGATTGAGGGAGACAAGCAATCCAGCGTGTCGAATTTGAACTCTGACCTCCCCGTTGCATTTTTGCACAACTTCTTAGTTTTACTAATCAAGAAGCATTCACCCTCCCCCTCTTTTCTCAAATGAGCAAAAATTTGAAATATAGAGGGACAGGGAGGTTTTGGAAATGATCAGGAAAAGACACCTGTACATTTTTCTGGTTTGGCTCTGTGTTAAGCATTTCTTATGGATCTGAAATCTGATATTATTTGCACTGTTCTTCAAATACCAAGATAGGACTAAATTCCTTAAGATTCCTACTATGCTTAACCACTGGAACATGTCCAAGCACATGATTTCTCATGTGCTGTTTTCATCAATACTTGAGCTCTTGACATATGAATCATGATAAATTGAGATGGACAAGACATCAAGTGCATTTTAGCTCTACAACAGCTAAATTCACAGGGACTTCCAGTACACTTGCACGATGCTCGTGCTAGAGCTGTGGCATGTTCAGTGCTTGCTGCTATTCCATTAGGTCATACAGTGGGAAAAAGTACAAAAATAACAAACTTGTTAGTCTGCTAATTGCGGGCTTGTTAAATGATATTCCATTTCTGGTGTTTCTTTTTCCTATCCATTGCTCTGATTAATGACTACTCAAAACAAATACAAAAAAATCTGTAAAAAAAAAATTAAAATCGCATTGCAACTGAAGAACCGTTTACTAGATTTTCTAATGCAAACAGTGCATTTGAATATGTAGCCACAGGACTGAAAACACCACTGCTCTATCCCATTGGATTTATTCATTCAAATGACATCCAGCTTTTGAGGAAAATCATCAACTAATTTGTGACTTAGGAGTACTTTGAATTTGGGCTTTTCTAACTGAAAATCCTGTTTCTTATGTTCTTCTAGAACAAGAATTGCCTGTGTAGTTAGGATCTTTCCCTTCTCTGTGCTTTGTGATAGAAACCTGAATTTCAGTGGAAAGTTTTCCACGGACTTTGAGGACTTCTGGATAGACCTAAAACAGTAGGAACTCTCAAACCTCTTGTTTCAGTGAAGAAAATAATTTTGTTTTAGCAGTTCATAAGGGAGGGCTTTTGTGAAACGAATTTTGTTCTCTCTTTGCCTCAGATGAATTTGTAAGAGGATTTTGATAGCAAGTACTTATTAAGCAACATTTATTACTATTTGATATGGACACCCTCATGTAGAATAAGGCAATTTTGTGTTTAACTATTTCAGTCATTGTTTCAATATTACTGTATTTCAAAAAAGCACCACCAGGGAACACTGCTGAGTCTTCAAGGACCTTCTCAGCTAGGCCAGCTAGAACTCAGCTAGAATTCTTACAAATAAGTCCTCACAAAAATTGCCCACAGTTATGCTGGACAACATTTTGAGCGTCTCCTGTGGTACATTTTCTGCAGTGGATGGAAAAATGCCTCCTCCCCACACTGAGCAGACAATTCTGCCGCACCCCGACTGTGGGCATCCTGCTAAATGCCATTGCACTGAAAGCCAGGATTTCACAGGCACACCCAGGGATGCATTCCCTTTTAAGGGTGGTGAGGCACTGGAACCAGTTGCCTAGAGAAGTTGTGACAGCCTCATCCCTGGCAATGTTCAAGGCCAGGCTGGATGGAGTTTTAACCAACCTGGTCTAGTGGTAGGTGCCCCTCCCCATGGAGAAGGGTTGGAACCAGATTATCTTTAAAGTCCCGTCAAGCTCAAACTATGCCAGGACTACATGAAAAATCTCAGGTGTTTTAAAAACTACTTTTAAAGAGAGTTGCTTGCTGTAAACCAGAAGGCCTTTCCTGCAGAATAGACTTTGTATTGGAGCACAAGTCAAGTCAACCCTTTGCAAGTTTCCTTTCAAAAAGCACCTAATTATGTCACTAAAATGAAATAGAGGAATTTAATTAAAAAATGGCCCTAGTTCTGTGTTGTGAAATTCTTTACTCCTTGATGTAGTCTCTGAGCAGATCAGTGCAAGACCTCCCTGCAAATCAGGTAGGTTACACCTCATGTAACTCACTGATGTTCTTCTGAAATGTAAGAAGAAAGAACTGCAGGTTGATATTTGCTGTGAAAAGATTATTACTCTTTGAAAAAGAAAAAATATTACTCTTTGAAATGCAGGCAAGTGGCATTGTGGGAAGGCATAACACTGAACAGTTGAAAATAAAAATAAGAGAGAGCTCCAGAACTAACCAGTGCAACTGCAAAGACCCCCGCCAGCAGCCTCTCTCCAGCTACGCTGTTCAAACATGTCTGCAGTTTAAAGAGCCTTTTGCCCCTTGTAACTTTACAATTCCATGAAAAATGACTCACAGATGAAACTCATCAGTTTGACATGGAAGGATGCCATTTATGGGCAGAAAATATATATTTTTTTTTTTATCTGGGGACAAAATTTTCTATTGCTTTTGCAATTGCAACTTGCTATTTTGAAGCTGTGGTGTCCATGGCTTCCATAAACCAGTAAGGTTCATTGATTTCAAGTCAATTAATTATTTCCTCAGAAGTTTTTAACTAGAATAAAATCGTGCCTGTGAAGATGCAGAGCCATGTCCTCACATCCAGCTTTAGTCACCTGGACTTTCTCATTCATAGCTCATGGTGGGAGACCTTACTTAGCTTTAGTGTCCACCTCATTGATGGTTGGTGGTGCCTGAGTGAGTGGACAGCTCGTCCCTGTTCTACATGGGTAGGGTGTGATGAGAGGAGTCCCTCATAGTATGAGCAGAAAACAAATGGATCGAGGAGGGAAAATATTGAAAGCTGTACTCTGCTTTAAATCAGGAGCAACACCATTTCAGTGTGAGAAGTGGGTCTAATCCACCATCTTTTTTCTTTGTAAATTAAAATGGTGGTTTTCTGCCTTCCCTTTTCTTTGCCATGGATATATGCATGAAGCTTTGATGATTAACTAAAGTATTCTTAATGGTTTACTTTTCATTGGAACCCCTTCATCTCTTAATTATTCATTTTAACTAGCTTCTGTCTACTTTTTTTTATGTAGTTCCTCATATTATTTATATTTTAAAGACCCTTTATTAGGCTTTTTGCACACGGTGTATAAGACTTTATATCCTTACTTAACCAAACTGGCCTTTGTTGCCCTTTTCTGTGTTTAGATTATAACCAGGATGAATTTCACTTGTGGTCTCTCCAGCTGTTTTTTAAGTAGTTCCCACTTTTCTGCAGCAGATTTCCTTCACATTAGAAGATTCCAATCCAAATTCCATAGGGTATTTTGCCTTCCCTTTAAATCAGCTTCCTTTCATGTTTCTCTTCCACGGGTCCTAGCTCATAGGAGTCCTACAAATGCAGTGTTATAATTAGAACTATGTGAACACAGTACTTCCATTTCTCAGAGGTTCCTGCGAACATTTGCTTTGGGTTTCATCCATATGAGCTCCCATTCCTCGGTAATTTTGACTTTGAATTTCAGATATGAACAAACCAAACATCACTGAGGTCAAACTCAGCTCCAGTGAATCAATGTTAGGAAGGCCTGAAAAACACCCCAGCAAAACAACCCTCCAAAAACCCCACGAAATTTTGCATTCTTTCGGGTAGAATCCACAGAGCTTAAATGTTGACATCAGTAGTTACCTGCCCATAATGAAACTTTAAACTCAGAAAATCAGTGCTTGACTTCTCAGATATAAACAGTGAAGGGGTTATATCATATATATAGTAATATTTGTATTATCTATGTAAATAGTGAACCCCTATCCTACAGGGGTTCATGGCTCATTTTTTCAGCCTGGAGCACAGTACCTGGGAGCACCTTCCTGTCTCGACAGGCTGGGTGAGAGCTCCCTCTCCTGTTTCCACCTGGATCAGGCCGTGCCCTCCTGACCCCCACATCTGGCCAGATGGGTTTTCTGGTATCAGACCCACCTCACTGCTCTTGTTTTCCAGGTTAGATCTGGGACAGGCTCGAGTTACCTTCCTTTCACAGCAAGAAACTATTCCACTCTCTTATTTTTTATTGTTTTTATTTCCGTCTCCAGTTAAATAGTAAACTCTGTTCAATGACACAACCCAAATTGCCTAACACCAAACCCTGCAGTATTTCTCGAAAAGGTCTTTCAGTGTAGAATAGGAACATTAGAAGATCTTATTTTCCCATTTTATTTAGGTGCTTCTGCTTTTTTTCAGAAACAATGACCAAAAACACGAAGAGAAATTGAAACATTAAATTAATTAACTTATTTATTATTTTATACCTCTTTGTAGGATGAAAGAATGAAAGCAGACATATGAAGTGAAGAGAATAAGAATGTTTGCACTAAAATCACTAAAAAATTGTGCAATGCTCTGTCTTAAGATAGGTGGTCATTTTGCTATGGTCCTTCACTTTAACAGTTGCATGTGCATTGAAATTCTATCTTGTCAAAATTGATTTAAAATATGTTAATGCCGTTTCCACTGTTCCTTGAATCTATTCCTTGGATCTATTCCCAAATCTATTCCTTGAATCACTGAAACAGTGCTCTTCTTTTGTGAAGCATCTCAGCCATAAAGGAAACAAAAATTGCTCCATTAATCTTACAATTATCAGTCTCTTATTCTTACTGTGTGGACAAGCCTACGGATGGAATGTCATCTCCTCACTCCTGAGTTTGGCAATTGCTGTGAGTTACTGCCCAGGCACCCAACATAGTTTGTGGTCACTGTGTGTTGGATCTGGAACTGCTTAAAAAGGTTGGAATCGACTTAAAGCTTCATGTTGGTTGCTTTAGGAAGAGGGTAGCAAAAGGGCAGGAGAGCTTTAATTTATCTAGTGAGTATTGTTGACATTTTTTGTGTTAACAACATTAGGAAGTTGCTGACAGTTTGTTTTCTTTATTTTTTCTTGTTTTGCTTAGAATTCTTCGATGTGAACAGAGTTTTTCATGCAGAATGAAAGCAAATTGCAAGTCACAACAGAGTATAAGAGAAGGTGGAATTTTCCTTTCCAGATGGGGCATTTGCTGAAAACCATAAAAATGAAATAACAAATTACAGAATGGAGATAATAGCATTTTAGAAAGCCACATTAAATTAGAACAGTTGAAGGCAAATTCTTTGCAGCCGCTAACACCAAATTATGGATAGAAGGCCAAAAGGATTCTTAAAGATCTTTTTCTTAATTAAGTTAACATTTTGCTTGTTTCCTTTCCTGCAGATCTGCGAGCGTGAATAGTGTGTGTCTTCCCCACGGGCTGCAGCTGTCTGGTTTGTTCAGCTTTGGAAGCTGTGGGATGGTTTTCCTGCCTGGGACAGGTTGGGATGGGGAGGGAGGCAGGGGCGGTGGGAGCCCACTGGAGGGCAACCGAGCTCCGTCTGTGTGACCCCGGCTTCTGCCTGACCCTTTGGAAGGAGTTTTGATCTGAACTTTAATAGCAGTTTACATTTCCACGTCCGTATTGGATCTGGGGTTTCATAAAGCCAGGCCAGCACTATATGTTTTTGCTCTCTCAAATATTACATCGTCTATTTATACTGTGTGTTTTTGTAGCCCATGATGTAATATGACAAAATTTCAGCCATGTGCATCACACATGCAAGTCCGAGTGCAGCTGGGTTGTGTAGCATGGCTGAGGTAATGTCAAGAAATTTCATATTATATTTAAAATGACACCTGTAAAAATAATCTTCAATTTGTAATTTAAATACTGTAATACTCAATTATGTGAACTGACAGGAAGTGTCCCAGTGGTTTTAGAAAATAACATTCTTTTATCCATCGAACCTTTGATGCATTTTTGAACAGCCTTAATGGAAGTTCAGATCATGACCTTCTGCTTTGAGAGAACACAGTCAGGGAGGAATAAGATCTTCTCCTGCAGCAAGGTGAAGTCTTCTCTCTGCACGTATTTTTGCTTTCCTGGAATGAAATGTCAGCTGTGCTCATTTCATCATTATCCAAGCTCAAGGAGAGCTCAAAACTGCAAATCCAGCCTAATTTCTAGTTGTGTGCCTTGCTTATGGCAGCACATGCGTGTCATCTGTAAATATATATCCTGCTTTACTCCTAATGAGAGGCTTCGAAGGTTTTCCTGCAGTCTGCCTCAGTAGCAATCAGAGTCTATTAATGTGGGAGTGAGGTTTGTGACTTGGCCATTGAAAAAGCTCAGGAGTCTTCCAGATGCAGGAATAAGTTTCGGAAATCTACTGAGCTGCTTCTTAAGTATGTCTCCTTTGCTTATTTGGTGGTGGGGGAGTTGTGGGGGAACGACAAGATGTAGGCTTTGTGCAAGTAGGTTATGAATGTGATAGCTCTGGGACTTCCCCCACTGTAAATTACACCTTCTTCCCTAATTCCGTGGCATTTCCCTTATCCAAGAGCTGTTTCTTAAGCCTCTTGTGAGCCTTATTAGCCACCCCTTCCAACTTGTACCTGTTATTGGCTTCTGCAAAATCTAAGAGATTTCTCTTATGTCCTTTTCTATCATGTACTTTTGAAATACTGAATGTGACTTCCAGAGAGTTGTGCTTTGTGCCACTTAAATAAACTCTGTTCTTTCCATTCAGCTCTAGTAACCTGATACAGCACAATAAATGCTAATAAGTTTCCTGCAGAGTAGTGCTCTTAAGACAGCTTATTTTTCATCCCTCCTTTCATGTTGTTCCCTTATTGATGACTCAGTCCATACCACAAGTGTTCTTAAAGAAGATAAAACGTAAATAACAGTGGAAGATGCTGGTCTGATAAGGCACTCAGAAGGACACAGGAAATGCTTCATAAAGAACATTTTTTCTGCACCCAAGGTTGACCCTTTTAAGTTGCAGTTACTGCCTATTACTTTTTGTAGGCCATTAAGGACAAAATGTTGCATGAAATAATTAACAACAGCAAATTAATGCTTTGGTCTACTGCAAATCAAGGACTTATGCCTTTACTGACCACCTTGTAGCCTGGACAGCGTTTTGTTTTCTATTGATGGAAAGCTTTCCGAATCATATTCTCTGTGGGTGAAACTCACCTGCAGTATTGCGTCAGCAGAAGGCCTGAACGACTCCTGTGGATATGCCCATGGGGAATTGGAAACAAAAAGTGTGGGAGGGCTTTGTCTGACAGGCAGAAACTCTGTCAAGTGTGAAACAAATGTGCAGTAACCTGCCATGGCTGCACGTGCAGGAGGCATCAAACCTTTGTGTCCCCTTGCACTGTCCAGAGAAGGGTGGCCTCCGAGGGCACCCTTGCCCATATCACAAGCCTTCTCCTTTCCTCTCCTATAGCTCCCATGTGCTGAGTTTCCTTCCTTGGACATTGTTCTGCTGCTGAGGGGAACCCCTGCCTCTATGTGTGCAGGTCCCATCTCCTTGCATGTTGTGTGGAGCAGCCTACAGAGGGAAGAGACAGCAGGCAGGGACACCTGCCAGTGGGAGAGGTGGGTGCAGGAGAGGGAGGGCTGCTCTCTGGGGCAGGCAGCAGTGTCAGCCAGGCTCTGCAGGAAACACTGAGGTGTTTGCTGTTGTTATTGCAGGAGGTTGAGTGTGGCAGTGCTGTGGGGCCATGCCCAGGGAGCAGACAGAGCTCACAAGCAGAACAGTAGACAGTGCCTGCCCTGGAGAGCTCCCCACACTGATGCTTTAAGGCAAAGAACAACACAGCCGAGCCCTTTTTAATGCTTGGTGAAGAAGGAGAGCACATCTTTCCCTGCTGCCTCACGCGACAGACAACAGGAAGGAAGTGCTCTGCTCTTAAAAGTTTGTTTCAGTCTCATGTTTTGAAAGAGCAGGTCGCTTCAAAGTCCTACCATAAAATTACCACATGCCATCTGCTTGTTACAAATGTGCAAGGGAAATTATTGGTGCTTCTGCCTTGTTTCTGTGATCCAAATGTATGTATGTGCCAGTTATTTATTTTATTTTTAAACAGACTTGTTCAGTTGTCTCCCACCCTTCCAATGCTTCTTACACTGAACATCTTGGGATGTCAGCCCTTGGGATAGGAGACCACATGTGCCTGGACTGCTCTGCTTATCTGTTTGTCCAGATGTAAAAGGACCTCAGTGTCCATGACAAAATCCAGGGAGGGCAACTGTCAGGTTCCATGTGGTGCAAACGTGTTTTTTTGTTGAAGCAGGCTAAATCCAGTGGCTGATATTGTGCAGCTTTCCTAACAGTTGTAAGCCACAAAGCAGTCCAGGATAGGGGCCCTTGATGTGCTATTTCCAGAGCTGATGTCCTGGCAAGATTATTGGTTTGTCCTGCTGCACATCTCAGACTACAGACCTTTACCCATATGCTCTATTTAGCAACCTCTTTTAGACAAAGTTTTTAAATCCTCAGTCACTTCAACCATTGGGCATCTCTCATTAGAGCTTAGAGGAGCAGGATTCAGTTCTTCTGTCTGCTGTTGTCACTTAAAGTGTTGCTCATCTTGCCAAAATTCAGGTGTCTAGTCCAAGTCAGTTATTCAGACTTTGCCCTTAGCCAATGCAGAGATATCTGTAGGTCCAAAGTGCGTTTTTTCCCAGTTGTTGAGACCTATAGTAGGATGAGTCAGACATGATCATTTATCTCATTTTATTTTAGAGGGAGGTTGAACAAGAAACTTGGATTAGATTGCTAACTTTTACAGCACTAGGGTTGGTATGACCTCTGCGTTTAAACCCTTACTGTCAGAGTGCTTTCTGTGAACACTGGATAATAATAAAACCTCTGAAGGGATCGTCCTACTAGGTTAATGGAGCATGGTCTCAATCAGAGCCTTAAAAATGCTTCCTTATAGAAACAGTAACTGATCTCAGTGCAGTTATTCCTGATTTATGCCAGTGTAAGAGAAGGACCGGTTCTCAGGTTTCCTATTGCATTCAAGCTAGCTAATTTTTCACATTCATACCAATTTGGGGCTGAGTGCTTTACTTATTCCTATGACGTTTACATTTATTTTTAACCAGTACTTCTTAAAAATAAACTTTTCATCAGTGAACAGTCCAGGGTGGACAGATGACTCAGATGTGCTAGGGAATGGGATGAATCAGCAACACTGCTTGATTCATAGCACAGTCTTTCATAGAGTAGCTGCATCTGGAGAGACTGGACATGCTCTGTGTTTTGGCACGTCACAGTCTTGTCCCCAGCATGACTGGCTTTCTCTGCCAGATATCAGAGACATGGGGCTCACTGCACTGCAAGGTGCAGAAGAACCTATGCCAAGCTAGCACTGGATGTGTTTTCAGGCTCTCCCTTCTATCAACACATGCTTCCCACAGCAAACTGACTTGTTCTGGCGGTTCTGTCTCTCCACAATGCCAACCCCAGCCCTGGGGCAGGCAGCTGAAGGTGTGAGGGCTCAGCTTGTTGTCTGCATTCTATGCTTCTCTCTTTGGTGGTGGCTGGGACATCACCTGGGCATGACCTTTGCTATTGCCCCTGCATGTCACTTGAGGATGGCTATGCCCAAGTGGAAATTGACTTTCTACCTCCATGCATTTCCCAGGCATTTCCAGGAGATTAAGCCCTCCAAAACACGATGTGGCCAGGATCACAGAGTTATTACTGTACCCTTAAAGTTATATTGAGCCTATAGATATACATATTTATGCCCTTCTGTTAACCCAACTATATGTTTTCAGGCCTTAAAGCTGCAAGACATTTTTTTATATTTGTTATTAAGAGCAGATGTGCCCAATTCCAATCATATTCTACTGAAGAATGTCAGGGTTGTGAGAGGTCGAATGGTGAATGCCTTTCAATCTCAATTATTATTTCCTCCACTCAATTGTCACAGCAGGGAGACTTCAGTTGTTAATAGAGACCTTAAAAATATTCAAATATATTACAGATCAAAACCTTTCTTGCGCTCTTTCTTTTGCCTCCTCCTAGTCTTGAAAACTACTCTGGCTGTGCTGCTGCTTCAGCCTGGGACTGGAGCTGATCTTTTGTCCAAATACTCCAACTAGGGACACTGAGAACATGCTAACCTGCTTTAGAGTGTCATCTAACTCAGAAATCAGTCCTTTTTGGGGAGGTGTGACCACACCCCCTGCCATCTGTCCTGCAGATGCATGGCCTTTCTGACAGGACCTTGCCTTGCCCATTGGCCTGCATCCACCTCTACCTTTTCCCAAAAGGAGCGCTCCCAGGGGCCCTAAATGGAAGGTGCCAAAAGCAGTTGCAAAATGCTTTAGAACGCTCTTTTCTTTCTGAACTACGGATATGGCAGTGACCAAAGGGGAAGGGCAAGGTGCTGGAAGGAGAAGGGCATATGAACCAGATCTGTGCATAAACCCAGCTCAGGAATACCTCCTCAGTTTCCTCTGCTGTCCTCAGGAATGGTTAAGGGATGCATTCAGATTTCTTGCAGGCTCCATGGAAACAACCGTGCTGAAGACCAGAAAAGTCCAATTTTAGATCTATGACAGGTTCTTCCCTTTCCTTCTGGGACCTTGGAAGGAGGATTATGGAAGAAGATGTGATTAATGCCCTCTCTCTGGGAGGAAGAAAACATGATTGTGCATTCTTTCCTAGTCCCGTCCATCATCCTCAGTGATGCTCATGGGGGAGCTTATTCCTCCACAGGCAACATTTGCAGAACCAATTTCCAAAAAGATAGGAGTGACTTTAAATAAAAACAAGCATAATTTTGCAATTATCTGCAGTGATTTAATGTTTATTGATTTCCTCTGTCAGATTTTTTTTTTCCTCTCTCTTCAGAGCAGCTATTTAATACAACTCTTCGTTTTTTCCGGTGGTTTTTTTTTGAACTGAAAATGTGTGGTGGGCAAACTGTAACCATGTTGTGAAGGCAGGGATTTGAAGGGTAATTGGGAGATTTTAAAGAACATATGAGCTTTGTTACCAGTTATTGTCCTTTGTCAGTCAGGCCTCTATCTCTGCTGGCTGTTCCAAATGCTGAATATTTCCTCCATTGATTTCCTGACTTTCGAACTGAAACGCAAACCAGGCACAGAATCAAACCCAAAAACATCTTCCGTTTGGAAAGGAGATGTAAATAAATGCAGTGTCCTGGGTCAGGAGTTCTGTCATGTTTAAGAGCACTGATAGTCCTGAGGACACGGCTGCCAACTGGCTTTAATGACTTGGGTATTAGGGCAGACCTGTGTACGTTCTTTCCAAATCAGCTGGATTTAGGGGACTGCTGGAAAGCACCACTATTGAGAAATGATGCCAAATCCAAAGTCATCACATTCAGCACTTGATACTTCATCCCCTCCTCCAAATATTGAAGTTCCATACTGTGCTGTTCTCGGCACGCAAGGAGCCTTTACCTGAAAACACTGTGAGCTCATACAGTGCTGACAGGATGGTGAATGTCATGCTTGGTTTGGAAATGCAATAGCTTGAGAATAGCTTGGGAAGGGGCCTGGAAAAGTGCTGCCCACCCCTTAGTTCATTCAGAAAGTAAGCTAGTGGGAAGCAGAGGAAGTCTCTGCATCAAGGTCTCTGCATCATCTCACTGCAGGCTGGGGCAGACTTATCATCACTTACAATGTTGGAAGCTGATTTAATTTTCACTAATTAAAATTAAGACATGCTCAGTGAGTTTAACACCTGGTGCTGGAAAGCCTTGGGACTAGAAAGGTTGCTCTGCCTGTTTGAGACGGTGAGCAGGACTGCCTGCTCCTCCCAGGTACCTCCAGGGATGCTGATGAAGCCCCCAAGGCTGCATTTGGAGCAGTGGCTAAGAGGGGTCACAGCTACTGAGAGGTGGACTCCTCCCTACAGCCAACATCCCTCCTTCTGCTGGCACAAGCATTGCCAGCCCTGTTTGCCACACACCTATAGGGAATTTGGGACATCTGGGACTGGGTGTGAGCAGCCTCAGCAAAGCAAAGGTTTTGGCAACAGTGTTTGACTTAAATTGCTCATTAAGCAACACATTTAATATATGTGTGCTTAGATATCTTTTGTATCTAACAGCAGCGACAGCCCAGCTTCACCTCACAGATATGGTGGCCATGAGTACATCACAAAGCAGGAAGTGCTCTGATGGAGCAGGAACAGGGGCACCGAGCTACTTAGAAATGTGGGATTTAAAAGCCTGTACCCGCCTCTCACGGTAAGTTAATAGGAAAGCTCTCACCACACGGCTGCTTTCTTTGATAGATGAAGGACTATCCAGGGAGCAATCTGAGATATACATTAGGCTCTCACACAAATCTGGGGAGTCATTTCAGTTGGAGCAACACTGAAGATTAAATATTATAGTTCACTGAAAGGGCTCTGAGTGGCAGTGAAAAAAGCCAGAATACAGTTACCTAAAACCTCACAATGAAATACAGAGCACATTGTTTAATCAACCTTTTCTTCTGATGCTTCAGGAAAAGCCAAAATGGATGTGTTTGCTCTGCCAGTCTTCGGGGAAACTGTAGGACAGTTGTTCCTTTCTTAGCGTGAAGTGCACTGAGACATCAGGGAAGCGTCTTTATGCATTGATTTGTAGGGATAGCTATAAAGAATTCAGGGCAATGGCAGCAAGCAGCTGGGTCTTCTGTGGTCTCAGCAAGGCTTTCTCATCTCCACGAGATGCATGTTCACTATGGAGTGATTTGTAACTGAGGTATTTGTTTCATACTTTTAAATAAAACATCAGAGAGCAGGAAGTGTTCATTGGTGAAAATTTGATTTCGAAGAAAATCTTCAAAATTTTTGTTGCAAAGCTGGGGGATTGTCCACTGGAAAATGTCATACAGGTGCTTCACACCTCTAGTTTCCCTCAGGGTGGGCAGTCCGCCCCAGGCTTACCTGCCCCTGCAAGGCATCTACAGTGTCTGATGGAGTCTAGTGACCACAGGAGCTCTTTGGGATGGTAGAGGCCCATTGAGTGGTTTGGCAGGTAGAGAGCAGCAGTGTTAGGGAGTCAGAATTCCATATTTTTACTGAAGTTTTATCGCCAAAGGCTCCTCAGTGTTAAAGCAATGGCCACCCAGCACAGGTGCCAGGGAGGTCTACGGTGGTGTCAGGAGAGCCCTAAATGGGAGCTCCATAATGCATGGGTTAACTTCAAGGCAACATCACTACCCCATTGATCAGAATCAGTTTATTTTATGCATTCTATGTCAAAAGTGAGTGTGTTGATGGATAGATTCCATATTTTCTCTCTCCAAAGTAAAAGACCACTTGTGAAGGTTGCTTACAGCTACTGCTGGCCTCAGCAGGCCCCAGCAAGGTGAAAGGTCCTTGTTTCCCCAGAGGACTGACACATCATGATGGCTTCATTTGATTTAAAGGGGATGTTGATCATTAGTTACGACCCAAATTTCTTTTTTTTGGCAATCATTCAAAGTGTTCCCAGATGCCCGCAAGGCTGTTGTTACCTGCAAATAAAACATATCTTTATAACAAGGACATTAATGTTAATGAACAATATCAAAATGTGCCATGTGCCTTTCCCAGGCCTTTTTTTTTGCATTTTGATGGATTGAATGATGGAGGGGAAACATATGTTTTCCAGATTGAACCCAAAGAGTTCACTAATTCAGGGTCCATGCTCCTTCAAGCTGCAGCCAAGCAGAGAATAAATTGGATAGTATTTGTCATCCACTTGGGATTAATTATTGAATTTTAGAGGCAAGTAGCTGCACCAGTGAAGGTTACCAGTTTGTTCTTCAACTTTTAGTTAGAGCATTGAAGGAACTAGGAGGGGGAACTGGTTAAACACAAATAACTGGGATATTTCTGTACAGTGCAAACCGGGCAACAACGAAGGTGGTCGAATGTTCAGCTCATGAAATAGCACGTGTGTGTTCACTTCTGTTGAGGATTAGCTCAATTGTATTAGGAATAGGTGCTCCCTCCAGGTTAACATTAAAGAGCATTGACAGAACAACAGGAAAAGTCTTTGGCTTTTTATAGTTAGTGCCATAGTTGACCTGGAGCTGGTACTGTCTTGGAACAAATGAGCATTGTTCCCTGAAGGACTCATGTCAGCCTTGAGCTTTGGACTTTTAAGAAAGGAATCTTCCATCTGTCAGACAGTATAGGGTTAGGACACTTGTCCCCAGGGTCTCCTTTGATTATGTGATGAGGTTTTGAGGAAACTAGCTGATGACTGTGATAGGGAAAGAGCTGGATCTGAACTTGAAAATCTGGCAGTTTTTTGTTTGACTAAACACACATCTTAGCAGGAAGTTGAAAAGGTAAGGTCAAGAGAGGAGGGTTGTGCCAGGGGTGATGGTGAAAAGGTGATGGATTAAAAATATAGTCTGATTTAGCTATTTTTGAGATGAAATGAAAAATGAGCACTTGAAAAATGAGTTAATTAATCACCACGTCTTAGCTATTCAAAGAGAATTTCCAGTGATCCACAAGGTAGCTTTTCATATTTTCTGTGGTCAGGAGCTGCAGAACATTATAACCCTTTGCTTATTTTATTTGCATTCTATTTTTTGGTCCTTCAGGAATATTATTATAGGAACATGTGATGTCAGCTGAGACACCGTGGAGGGTGGTAAGTTTCCAGTCTTTTAATAGTTGTATCTGCTTTAGCATTTTTGCTTGAAGCAACAATGTTCTTTGGAAGTGATGTCCTGGACTGTCTGATTTGCTGCATGCTCTTTCCATCCACAGAGTAGGATTTGTGTGCATAAACTTTGCTTTTAGGATAGGCTTAGCTGGAACTTCTGTCCCAAGCTGGTACTAGAAGGTTTCCCTACGGGGATGTAGGGATCCAAACCAGCCACAGGTCTTTCACAGAGCTTCAGACCATATGTAGGGAATTTTGGTCCACGGAGCCAGACTCAGCCTAATGCCAAGGAGAACCCTGAACAGTAGTAGTCTTAGCTCTGACAGATTTATTCTTTATGCCACAAATTTAACTCAATGCCCTTCTCCTCCCCCTTTTTTAGTCCCTGTGACCTGATGTTCTTGGCAGTTATCTTGTCACTGCCTCTACACTTTAGCCAGCTCTGCCCTGATAATGGCACCAAAACTGGAAAAACCCAGGCTTCAGCTTTTGCTTGGTTTTGGTGGCTCCTCATGATAACATGAGAGTTTTACTTAGAGTAAAGGCTGACGGAGAGCCTTGTTCTGCCCAATGTGTAGGCAACGGTGTGATGTTTCGTGTCATGTCTTAGCGTGCAGTGATACAAGATACCCCTGCCCACCTTCCTCTCTCAAGCCCCAAATCGATGTCCATGGACAAAATGGGCCATGATGGAGGAGGAAAAAGCTTCCAGTGCAGCACCCTTCTGCTCAGTCAGCTCTGCCTTGTGAAGCACCACTTCTCCCAGCCTTGTGCCCTGGCTGCCCAGCTGCTCCTTCTGTCTCCTTCCTCTCCAACCCCAGTCTGAGGCACTGAGAAGAATGTCAGCCAAGGCATTGTTTGGGTTTTTCTTTCCAGATTTTAAATGTGATCAGTGAGTGCTGTTTGAATCTTTTCTGTCTCATTTCAAGATGAACAGCTCAGCAGCTCTATCTGAGATCCTGAAGGCTCATCCTGAGGATATAAATTCAGCAGTATTTGTTCTAGGGATCATGCATCTTTGGGAAATGTAAAATAAGCACACAGTCATGCTGTCCTGCAAAGTAAACTTCTCAATGTGCAGCCAGAATTTTGATTTCAAGCATTGATATTTTTTAAATTCTGGCCAAATGGCAGGTGAACCAAGTCTGCCATCTCCACAAAAAATGACACTTAGAGTAGACCCACTGAAACCTGAAAGCTGTTTATTTTCTACAAATTTAAAGTTTAAAATAAAGGTTACCTAGACACAATTGCAGCCAGGAAAGAAACAAGTTCAGCAAACTCCCCTTCTGTCTTACTCTTGTGATGCTGACTCCAGGTTTAATTTTCTCTCCCTCACTAGCTGTGCTTTAGAGAGCACAAAGCTTGTAATCACATCTTTGTTAACAGCTCAGTGAAAATAATCAAACCATCTATTTTACTCTGCACTTGCCTTCTCCTACTTGCATTTCCTGATAAATGAGATGAGGTGAATAAGACACTAAACAGTAAGTACTGGGCTCTCAGGACGATTTGTCAGAAATGGCCTTATTTGCCTGCCCTACTTCCTACAGCACTTATTCACAGAGAGAAGATGTGGTTGCTACCAGTGCAGATGCGATCACAGTCTGTAGGAGTCTGGCCAGATGCTCCCACAGCTTCAGAGAACTCCTTCCAACAGATCATTGCCTGTGTTGAGGAGTGGAGAAGAGCATAGTTTTAGATGTTGTTTGTCTCTTGTCCTCCAGATCAAAATGGCAGTGTCAGCCACTGATCATTTCCTCCTTCTTCCCCATCCCCTGGAGTTATTTATCATAACTTGCAACTAGAAATACCATAAGACTAATGATCTCTGTGAATTGCTTGATCTGCAAAGGGATCTGCAGTGTGGCTGCCACAGAAGAGAGGTGAACACTTTCTTTGGCTGTTGTAATAACACATTCGGGAGGAAAAATGCCTACAGTGATTCCTGATTCCTAGAGTATAACTTCAGTCTTTATTGCCACTGTGTTACAGAACAGAATGTGAGACAGAATTTGATATTTGTGGTATCAAATATAGCAAGTAAGTTTTCCCCCTGAAAATCAGGTGGATTATTCAATATTTAGCCATTGTTCCGCAATTATCCCATGATTGGTCCCAAACCCAAATGACTGGTTCCTCATTCATAGACATGGATCTTAAATTTCTATTGCAAGACCTGTTTTGGTTTGTTCTAAAGAGTCAGACTGCTAGAGTTGTGTGCCTGTTGCATATCGATTTTAGAGAGTTTATATGTTGCCAGCAGTCAATACTGATATTCTCCTGAACTGTGTAGTTTAGCATTTAGCATGTGTGTAAGTTGATTCTTGTGGTCATGTTTACAGGGCTGATGACTTTAGGGGTTTATATGACTTCTACGTGTGACCAAGAGGTGCGATGTTAGTAAGGACTTCTTGCAACAAAGAGTGTGATGAGGAGTCTTGATGAGTTTTTGAATACCCGAGTACTGATCATCAATTCAAGGACCAACCTTTTTCATACAATCACTACTCTATAGCCAAATAAGCTGCCCAAGTTCATCTCAATGGAAAATAAAATTGGAATATTGAGCATGGCATGGAGTCTTTCTCATCACATTATGTGGATACAGAAAATAATAAATTTTTGTGTTGAATTATTTTGCCGAGGTGTGCAGGCCCTCTTGGTCCATCAAGACTCACTGCAGGGAGAAATGTGCTGTCTTAAACATCACCAACCAGTGCTGAGGTGGTTCCTACTGCCTCTGACTGAACTGTGCTAGCAGCACCCATGAAATGCATTGCACTTGCTCAGGAGAGCAGCAAAATTTGTTAAGCTTCCCATGCTTGTAGCTCAGCTT
This sequence comes from Cnemophilus loriae, assembly GCA_013397755.1. Lineage (NCBI taxonomy): Eukaryota > Metazoa > Chordata > Aves > Passeriformes > Corvidae > Cnemophilus > Cnemophilus loriae. Next base: position 963,225 of record VZTF01009633.1, on the reverse strand, counting down.
TTTTCACACACCAGAAAAATGGTTCTGAAGCAAGAATCAGGAATTTGGTCTTGGATTTGTTAGATAGAAATGATCAATTTTGATAATAACCTGTTTCTTGATGAGTATTTAGCAGAGACACTACTTTGAACATAATTGAAAGTCTACAACTTGGAAGCTATATTTCTAATTTTTACAGATGAAGGTAAAAGGGTTCTCAGGAAGAACAAAACTTGCTTCCAATAGCAGGCTTGCAGGTAATTTCAAATATTTCAAAGTTATTTTAGGCCTCATCACCAAAGATAAATCTCAGGGTTTTTTAGGAGTAAATTTAGTATAACATATTTGCAATAAGATTTGCTCTCTCAAAGGGTTGTACCACATGGGGGGCAGACTCTGCGACTGTAGGTTAGGGAGCTTCCTGCCACTGTTCATCAGATGAAAGATGTTAAAGCTGCTTATCCAAGGATATAAAACTCTATTCCTTCTCAGACAAAAAAAAGGGAGATCTGGATTACTGTGACTAAATGACTATGAAGGAACACAAATCTGTTTCCAGTTAGTTAAAAAATGTTTAATCTCCTTATTCATTTATAGATGATTCTGTTATCCAGTTATGCTAGCACTGGATTTGCCTGTACTTTTCATAACGATTATCCTATTGAAATCCTTATTTAAGTATCCTTACTTTAAGGCACCTACATTAAGGGGGAACCTGTTTCCTGACATTTTTTCACTCTATATATTGGTTTTTACTTGTTGGAGTGTTTGCCTCACATGGAATAAATGCTTTGAAAAAGCGTGAACTAGAGCCTTAAGGTCTTCATGATCCTAGGACAGCTGCTTGCCTTGCTGATATGCAGATAGGAATTTCCACAGGAAGGAGAAGAGGGTGCTGATATACAGCTGTAGGAACTTAGCTATGTTTCAAGGGCAGAGTCATTCATCGCACAGTGTAACCATAGGTAATACCTCAGGGTTCAAAACCTGAACCACTACATAAATAAAATATGTGACCAAACCCTCATATTTTGTATTTAAAAAACTAGTGTCTGTAAGACAGGCAGTTTTTCAGGGTGCAACAGCCTCTGCTTCTACATCCTCAGAGGTGTCAGCAGAGGTGCACACTGGCACCTGAGCAAGGAGTTGGACGGGTGGGAGCTCACATGTCCAAGCTGGTCATCCACAGTAGGCTTGTGTTCAGTGGTGTGAGCATGAACAGATGGCTGCTGTTCTTAGTTCACAATTTTGAGAGATGAGGTTTCCACAGCTCTGGCTTCTAAACGGGAGCATAGCGCCTCTCGTGCTGGCTCAGCTCTATGGTCGCTTCAGCCTACCACGCTGAGTCTGACCAGCACCACGTGCTTCAGAGAGAGATGCAAAAATCCCCACAGTTAGCAGAGGTAAGGTATTTATCATATGGTACAGTTTCTTAGTGTCAAACATTTGGAGATTAAACACTTACAGATAAGGTTGTACCACCCTATCATGCACAAGACCTGTAGCTGTTGTTACTCTGGTTACTTCTGTTACCTTTCTGGGCATCCAAGCCATCTTTCCTGTGACATTAGATGACACTAGTATGATGTATTGCAACAAAACTAATTTCTTTTTCAAGGCAGTGATGATAATGTTTCCTCTTCCCCTTTTGCTGTTAGCACCAGGAAGAAAAAGCTTGCTCTCTCAGTTTTTCTACACTGCAGCGGAAAATCTGAAATTTTCTCCCTTAATTCCAGGTAGAAGCAAACTTTCTTTGATGAAGCACTGTGGATTTCCAATGCTTATTCTGTTGTCTCTGATGAGATCCACAGATAGTGCTAGCACAGAGCTCCATCCTGGAAAGAAGATTTCTCTTTCCTCTCACAGGGAACAATTTTCTGCTATATTGCTTATTTTTATTTACCACTCTTTTAACTGCTAAGTAGAAATAATATATTGACACAGTACTTTGGATTTTACAAAGAAAATGAACATTATTCATATTTTATTCCTCAAACACAAATATTCTCAGGCACAAAGATGAAATGTGTTTAGTTTCATCTTACTCCACAAAGCTAATGAAGATGGTAAGGAACCTATACCAGTTTACATGAGGTAGAGTAATTTAGCTCATGTTATTATTTTTTTAAGTGTTTGTTCGATCACAGCTTGTCCTGTTAAATGGAATGAAGTGGCAAATGATTTAATAAAGTAAGATCATCACTCTACTTTTAGGTAGTAAAGAACATATTTTTGGCATTGATTTAATAAGTTCTATCTCTCATCTTTCATATCCAGTAGGAGCATGACATGTATTTTTGATGAAAATACAGCTCTGACCACAGTCTGTATTTGTATCCTGTCACCTAGGAGGTGTAATTGTGGACTGGCAGCCCAGAGTGCTTGAGGCAGCAGAAACACTCAGCAGAAGAAACGCTCCGTGTCTCGGAGCGTTTGCAGTCTAGGTGTTGCACAAGAGATGGTAGATGGATACAAACAGCAAGGTGGGAGGTTGTGGAAAGTAGAGCAGTGCTGCCAAACATGATGGGCAGCCTGGCGCTCTGCTCAGATCTACCACAGTTAGCCAGGAATTTTGTTGGTGCAGTAGTCACCAAAAAAGATGTGGGATTAGAAGATTTTGTGAATAAGGAGGCCTTGAATGTGGTCGTGGTGGGTATTTTAAAAAACATCCACTAGGGCTTTTTCATTTGATCTTGCTGTGAGATCTGTATGTTAGAAAGGTCCACAGGTATGACATTTGCTTTCTCCAAATTCAGCCCTTTTTCCAAAACCAAGAACTTTGCATGGGACACAGTCAGTTGTTGCTAATAGAAACAAGAGCTTATATGAGAAATGTACTTTAAAAGACAATTTTGAATTCTGGCACTTGTGTGTTAGAAAGAACTGCACTGAAACTAGAAGTGCAACAAAATGTTTGGCAGTGTCTTCATAAAAGCCTAGCTTATCCATTAAAATGTGAATTTGTAGTAAAACTTAAATTCATTTAAAAAAATAATCACCATTTTTTATTGTTCTACTATGGAAAATTGGCAGTAATAGTTCACTTCTGTCATTTGTCAGTTTTCAGCCTCCTGGGTCTTGTTAATGGATTTTGGTCTAGGCAAAAGGAATCAGAGATGTACATTAAGTTGCAACAGGCGTTTCAGCACGGTGCTGTCTGTTGAAAGCGTAAGCCTTACTGGCACTCCTTTCCTTTGCTCCCGCTTTTGGCATGGGATACTCGCTATCCCGGAGCTTGCATTTGTTCTCAGTGCTACTGTTTTGCAGAGGACTGAGGATTTTTACCTTGAACCCCAGGGTTAGACAGTCTTCCCACCTACTGCACCCAGAGCTAATGCATAGGCAAATAAAGCCTGCCCAAGGGCCAGTGAGCTGAACTTTCGAGGGCTCAGCAGTATTCCAAGTCTGTAAGTCCTATTTCGGGAAGCCCCTCTGGCACTTTGGAGCGTATTTGCTGGGCGGTGGTCATGGTGTGCTCACACCATGGTGCTCACACCTGTGTTTGAAGCCAGCTGGCCCAAGGGCACCAGAGGCACATGCAGAATGGAGCTCAGGTGGGCACACCAGAGGGAAGGTTGTTTGAAGGGGTGCTGGGCCATGCAGGCTATGCCAGAGGTGAATTGCAGAAGAGACAGACTTCTTTGGTGCCTGTGTCAACACTGAGAACTTGCCTTGAAGAGACCTGCCAGCTTATATTCAAGACCTCAGTAGAAAATAAAATCCAATGGATTCCTTTTTAAAATGTGTTCCACAAATTTGCTCCAAACCCTCCTTTTTGACCCTCCATGTTCAATTCACTTGAGCTGTACCAGTTTTTGGTTCTATCACGGTATTCCTATGGTGTTTTTTATTATTTTTTCCCCCCTGTAGTTTCTGCTCGTGGGACTCCTTATTTCACTGATGAGTAATTTCCTCTAAAAAATGTAAGTGAATCTTCTCTGATTCTCATGAGCTAAGTGTGGATGCCAGGTCCTGGGCTCAGTGCTGCACAGGTATGGCCTAGCAGGATGACCCCACGCTGTTTGCTGCGCAGTGGACATAGTTCCACCATAAAACCAACGCCACGTTCAGAGATGATTCAGAAAAGAGAAGTCCTGTTTCTACATCAGAGCACCAAATGCTGCTAATGTAAAATGAAAGTAGAAGTGAAAAGAAACAAGCCATGTAAGTATGGGAATATAGTTAATTTATTATGGCAGGTCTATAGCTTGGCTCTAATCCCTCTTTTGGAAATCAAAACCAGACTGCTGGAGCTCACCTGCCAGACTCAATCTGCTTCATAATTGCCTGTGGGTTGCTATTTTTGTTTACCTTAATAGCACAGTAAATACTGCTTCTGCCTTTGTTTATGATCTATTTAAGTGATGCAAATATCTTGAAGAAATTCTGGTTTTAATAGCACCCCAGCGACTACCTTCTTTCACCTCCCAAAATAGAAACCAATAGATCAGGCCTCCAGCATGAGCTATATTAGAGGGAAAAGAAATTTTAGTATTCTGCCAAGCCTGATGTTTATAATGACCATCAATTTTTAGTTCCTGCAAGTGATTAGAAAACATGGGGGAATTTCTTTTAAGTACTGAACCCATTTCTTTAGAGGAAGGGTCCAGCAGTCAGATGATTTACTAATAAAAGCTTGAAGTCTGATTTTCATTGCCTCTTTCTAAATAGCTGAGGCTGGGACAATGGGACAAAGGGCTCTCTTCCTCGCTGGTAGTCCTGCAAAAAGGAGATGCATGAAGTAGGAGCAAACTAATTTGTTCATCGGTAGCAGTGCCTGGGTTGGGCCCTCTGTGTGCATGTGCTTAAAGGATAGAATTGGTTCCATCTCCCCCTATTTGATACTGTGAATCTCAGGATGATTTTATCACTTGTTGGGGAGAGAAATTAACTTCTCTCTTGAGCTCAGAGCTGTGCATGACAGTACTTCAGGCTGTAGGTAGTAACATAGTAGAGAGAAATAGACTGGTTTGCTCAGTACTTGGTCACAGGTGATGCTCAAATCCTCCTGCCTTTTTTTTACTTGAGGAGCTTTGAGAGCCAACATGATTTTCACATGTTAAAGAGGCTTCCTGTTGTGACCAAGGAGATCTACAAGGTCACACAATTTCCCAAACTGACCTTGATGCCCTCTAAAATGATATCGTGAAATGAACCCATCTACAAGAAAGGGGAATTCTCAGAGTTTTGGGGTACTTGACTAAAATACAGAGTATTGCAATTAAAAAAAAATGCAGTTATATACAAGGAGTGTTATGAAACTTCTCATCATAGCTGCTTTTGTATCTGTGTTGGATGAGGTAATTACGAGCCTAGCCCAAAACACTTTGCGTGCTAAAATAGCTCTCTTCCCTTTGGAAAATCTTACTGAAATGCTGCCTCTGTAAGCAAAGTAAAATAACCCAAATTGTAGCTCTGAGAGGCTATTATCTTGGGAATTGGTCACTTCAGGTCACACAAAGATCTGCTTGGTTAAGGTGATGTAACCATCACTATAGTATCAAAGGGCCTTCCAAGGAAAGCTATACTAATAAGCTAATAACAAGGTTTTATAGAGTCTCAACCACTTCTCCGTTTTGGGGGGTGGTGGTGTCAAAATAGATATTTTCCTGAGAAAATCAGGAAGCTGGAAGGATTTCCTTTGTCCTGTTCAGCAGTTGTGTTTTCTGAAAGTGGACTTTTCATGAGTTATACTTTGAAAAAAATTCAACAGTTGCTGTTTATGAAAATAAGAGGGAGCTTAAGTGCCTGTAGTGTTTTGTAATAGCAGGACACTTCTCTGAGTGGCCAGATTAAGGCTGGGTTTCAGAGTCTGATTTTGAAATCATTACTTTTACACTTTTGTACACCTTTAGATGAGTCATGCCCGGAAAGTAGCAGGTAACATCTCATGGTACTTTGATAACATCCCAAACCCCCAGTTCCATTTCAGTGCCTAACCAGTGTATTTTTTTCATAAAGAAACAAAATCTCAGTTGGAAATGTCAATGTCCATCTCCACATGCAGAAAGAAATAGGAATTTCGACCAGTTTTAACTGGAATTAAGGTTTCTTTAAAGCTGAAGGGAAAACTTTACAGTCTAACATTTAATGGGTTGTACTAATTTGTGTTTTATGAAATCTGATCATCTTGTTCTACATTTTTAACTTTATAACTAAACTTCTTTAATTTAGACTTTGGAATAAACAAGGATATAATCAATTTTATTAGTTTTTCAATTTTCAAAAGCTTGTAAAGATTATATTTGAACCTGCAATTGAAAATGATCATCAACTTTTTTCTTTCCACTTAAAACAAATTTGAGAATGCCATCATTAATATACGAAATTTTAAAGAGGAAGGATAGTTGAAAACATATGAAATGTAGCACTTGTAGGGAATTGGTATCCTTTCTTGCAGTCTTATCTGGCAAGCTATCAGAACTGAAAGTTATAAACTGCTGTTTTATTTACGAATCTGTTAGGAATTGTGACTCCTATAACTGATCTAATGAGGAAAAAGAACAATTAAAATATGAGATTGTTATTCACTCTTGTGCAAAGGTTGATGTCAATAAAATGGAAAGAACTGTATGGAAACAAACATATATATGCATGATCAAAATTCATGAAAACTAAAATTAATTTCCTTCAATTCTAATTATCTTCACTATATCTTTTACCTTTGGCAGATTTTCTTAGGGTTGGAAGCTGTAACGATAGAGTTTTTCACTTCTAAAGAGAAGTGATAAATCTGAAATGAACAACTGTTAGTATGATTGGTAGGTTGCTGGAAGAAAATGCTTTTTATTCAGCATCTTGTCCAAGATTCAATCAGGCTTCAAACCAAAGCATTCCAGTCAGACAGTTCTCATGGATTCTCAGCAATGAGCAAGATAGGGTGGGTGAGGGAAATATTTACCAGTGTCTCTAAGGCTTTTGAACTTCATATCCTTTGCATAGTTAATTTACTAATCTCAAAGTACTCCAGCTGGGGCTTTCAGCAGATGGCTTCTTTGCCCGCATATAGTCCGTGTCACGTGTGGCGGGGCACGGCCTGAAGTGGCAAGAGCTCTGCTTTCCCCAGTTGATGGCTTGTGTCAAGTTACAGACAGATTAAAGAAGAACAAACTGTCCTTAAACTATCCATGACAAGGGGACAGTCTCTGTAAAGATTCAATCATTCCAGCTCCAGTGACTTCAGGCCTTAGGGACACAAGTTAGTGACCAAGGGCCAAGACAGATGCTTCATCTCTCATGGTGTGAGAAATGAACCTTGGCCACATTTCTGGAAGATATGATTTGAGTTAACAATACTGAAGAAAGTAATGAAAGTCCGTGAATCTTTCATGATTAATTGTGAATTTATTGTCACTCTCCATGACATAAAATTGAAATAAACATAATCAAAGAAAATTTTCTTTTCAACTGATATTCAGTAGTTCATCTAAATTTGGATATGCCCATGTTGATGCTTGATGTCCTTTAGGCTGATATTCTAAATGAGAAAATGAGAGAAAAGAACAGCATAGAAAAAGGCCAACCAAGATGAGACAGAGTGGGTAATTTCAAGGTGTATTTTTGTCCTTGTGATGCTGAGCATTTCCACAGACCCACACTTCCCTCCTTCTGGTAACAATCAGGACTCAGGGTCTTCCCTAGACCCTTCACTCATTTTCTGGTCAGGTAATATTCAGTACTATAGTCTCTTGTTGCACGGGTCATAGGCTTCTAAAATGATGGTTGCATATGTCTGTGATGAAGCAGAAAAATTTATACAGAAATGTGCAAACAACTGCAACTCTTACATCCCAGGGAGAAAGACAGGTCACTGTAAAACATCATGAAAAAGGAAGGACAAAACCAGGTCAACCTTTATATTTGTTATCCTTATTATCACATCCATAGCCACAAATTTTTCATCAGTTCATCTTTTGCCATTTAATTTATCTACTTGCACTCTAGGAAATGCGATGCTTCTGAGAGCTCTGCAAAAATCATTGTTATTAAATATTAGCTAAAAAAAATGCTGTTGAAAAAGCTTCCCATAAGACTGAAAATTTATGTTGTACAAGTCTGTGGCAACAGAAAATGCATATTAACTATTTTTTCTTTTCTTTTCTTTGGCTACTACTGGGTGTTCTGTTAAATGCCTGAAGTGTATAAAGCACAGTGTTAAAAGGACAGCTGTTTTATAAAATATTGAACTTACATTCTTACATCTTTGACAAGTATTACATTGAAAATATTTGTTTATAGAAGCCTGTAAAATATGAATATTTAAATATATAACAGCTTATGTTCTAGTAGAAAGGTCAACCTAGCTGAAAAGGCTTCAGGAAAGGGCAACTGATGTGTGGGAAACTGATCTACATCCACTAAGGAGTTGCTAACTTTGCATATTGATTGCATTAAAATCGTGACCCATGGTGTAAAACGAGAGTAATTCAGTTTAAGGGTGGAGATATGTTTTGGATTTAGATGAGGTTTAAACTCCACTATGTAACTATCAGTCTGATAATACTGTCATTGCAAGTTTCCTACTAATTCCTGGTTAAATGTCTGTGTTTCAAATGCAGATGTTTGTCTCTAAAAATGTAAAAATACAGTAATTTCTTGCAGTTTGAGTCTGGCATGTGACTGAACGCCTTGGTGAATAAGAAACTAGTTATTTCATCTTTACACATATTTCTGTTTTACTGTGTTTGGGCCTTGGGGAGGTGTTCAGCTAGCAGGATTTTGGGAGAAAAAAATGCATGGAAATTTTTCTAGAGACACTTGTTTACTGTTTTCAACAGAGGAAAAATCTCTGTCTATTTTGAAGGCTTGTGCTTTGAAATATAAGGAGCTCATCTGAAAGACAAAGTACCTCTTATGCACGGGAGAGCAGAGGGAAGGGCGAAGGTGGAACTCCCAAAGCCCTGTGGCTTCTTACTTCTCTCAGTGTGCAGGAGACCTGTCAAAGCCCAGGGTGGCCAGAGAACATGTGCAGATCTCCAGCATCCTGCATCAATGAAGAAAGATTAGCCCCACAATGTGATTCCAGACCTTCTCCATTGTGTCCTAAATACTGGTGAGAAAAAGGGCACGGCATACTTCGTCTCTGGCTTTACATCCTGCACAAATGTTTCATTTAGCCAGTATTTTGGCCCTATAAAATAAACAAATCTGTACTGCAGAAATGTCAGTTAAATGACTTCTAGTGCTTTTAGTGGGCTTCGCATGGGAGACACTGGATTTGTATTGATTTACACCAGCTGATGAGCTGGCACAGTGTGTATTCTCTGACGATTTTATGAGATAATTAATGAGTAATTCAAAATTCCAGTGCTTTGAATGGTGGCTGTGCCTCACAGAGGGAATGACTACCATTGCTGTGTTGAGAGAGATGTTTCAAAGGTTCTTTACTTTGATTGCAAAATTTTGAAATGCTCCTTGGAAGAAATCCAAACAAGCCCAAAGTATGACAACTTCTGGTCAGATTCCCACCCAGTTCTAGTATTTCACATCTAAAAGTCTTCAACAATTTTTTATGTGTCAAGACGATTAATATTCCCTCATCAGCTCCTCAAGATGACATATGTAATGTCATCAGCATCAGGCATCCTCCTCCTCTCAGTTGCTGCTTTTCTCTTTAACTTTTCCAGCACAGGCAACAGTCCACATGCTGAACTCTATTTGGGATACTAAAAACCTTACCTTGTTTAGATGTCTTGTTCCCTCTTTTTTTCCTAGCAGGATGAATGGAGAATTTTGGACAGATCATATCCCTGGCCTTAGGCTGACCCCACCAAGGGACCAGCTGTAAGACTGCTCATTGTTGCTGTGAGCAGATTTGGATACACCACTGAGCATCCCTGCAATTCTGTTTTCACCCCCAGAATTCGCACTCTGGAAAAAATAATTTTGAACAGCACTTGTACTGTAAGGTTAATGATGGCAAAAGATACCAGTTAGACAGATCTAGAGAGCTGCAGCCTCTGCCTGATTCTTCACTTTTATGAGGACACAAAATAGGAATTTGATCCCATCCCTATCTGCAACATCTGCATACACAGACTTCTCCCCGAGCTGGAGTGATCTGCTCTGGAGCCAGCCAAACAGGGTAAATATAGCCTTTGGAGGAAATTTTCCTGTGTAGGGAAGCCAAGGTTGCCTCTTTACAACTGGTTTCCACAGTTCAAACACCAGTTTTCTCTGTTACATAAATTATTTTACTAGAACACTTTAATATCCAGTAATATTTTATTAAGTGAATCATGCAGCTGACAGAAGGTTTCTGTACTAAAGAAGTGTACAGCTGTAAGGTGAGGGGAATATCAATGGGTTATGGTTTCTGAAGCCCTCCCTTATGGATTCTTTCTGCTATCCCTTCAAAACTGGGCATGGGATACAAGATGTGGACTTGTCAATTCTGAGAAGGGCTGAATAAATACTCAATGACTTTTATGGAACAATCATCTTAATATAGCCCAGAATGAAATCTTTTTCTTCTGCAAAACACCACGTTTGACTCATCATGAGTTTGAGATCTGAGGTACCTCTGAGATCTTTCCTGCTGAACTGTTGCCCAACCACAAATATTCTCCACTCTGTATCTGCATTTCAGTTTTCTGTACTGGAATTTATCTTACCTTACAAAAGACACTCAGAAAATAAGCATTCTGTCTATGCAGTTCCCAGGGCTTCACTTGGTTGCGAAGTAGAGATACAGGGATCTCTGGAGGGCAATTCACCCCAACTGTCCCAGATGCCTGGATTTCACACAAGCTGTTGCAAATTGTCTTTCAAGAATATCAACGTGTTCGACTATTTCATGTCCCAATATCACATTGATTTCAGAGCTTGTCGTTCAAGTGCTTGTCAGTCCTTTCACCCTGATGTTATACATGTAGACTATAAATATCCTATTTATAGTGCCTATCTTCAAATATCAATAAACACCTTTATTGATTGGTATGCTTAGAGTAGCGTTTCCAGTTAGGTGTAGAGAAAGAATCTTATGGGTGTTTTGCCTAAATTCTACTTCCCTAGTTTATAAAAAGTAGTGCCAGTGTCAGGACGTCTTGCAAGGACTATTTCTTCAATCCCTATATCCAGGAGGCTGGTATTCATGTCCAAAAAGAAAATTTAAAGGCCTCAACATGAGTTATTTTTGATACACCTACAGAATTCTCCTTTTAATACTTCAATTATTTCTCCCTATGTTTTTAAATTATTTTAATTAATGGCTGAAAATTAGCCTCCCTGGTCATCTAATTCTTGCTTTTACAGTATGCTGAGATTGATTTTTCTGAGATTCAGACAGTAATCCATGAATCCTCAAAAATCGTGACTGATTCAGGTTGCTCTAGGTAAGTTCTTAGAAGTGTACTTAATGGTATGCAACATTTTAATTTTCTAAACATATTTTTTCCCTTTCTGACCCTTCAATTTTTTAAAAAATTGTAAGTATATGATTCGTTGTGGGATCAATGCTGATATTATTAGAAATTACTGCAGACAGTGAAAGAACTAACAGTCTTTTCTGTATAATTATTTTCTTAGTAAGGAGAGAGTCTCTGTGTTCCTTTGATTTCTAACATGTAGCTGCATTTTGTTCTTATTTTTCATACATTCTTGTGGTAGCTTTTCTAGTTTCATCCACGCTTTTTCTTCTCATCCTTAGTTGCTTTTTCTGGATCTCAGTTTTCTTCTCAGTTTTCTCTGTTCCTTTTCAGCTCTCACATCCTTAAAGGGTTCCTGATGGAGCCATATCAACTTTTCACCCCGACCTTGAATTCTTCCCCCTTTCAAGTTCTCTCATTTAGAAATTCCCCCCGTCTTGTCTTTGTTTTCTTGTTCCTTTTCCTGAAAACACCTTCCAGTCCCTTGAGCTTTTGTGTAGCTCGTGATGCACTCTTGTGTGAGCCCAGCTGGACTATTCCACCCAGCTCTGGGGTCCCAGCACAGGAAGGACGTGGACCTGTTGGAGCGAGTCCAAAGAGGAGGCCACCAAGTTGATCAGAGGGATGGAGCATCTCTGCTATGAGGACAGGCTGAGAGAATTGGGATTGTTCAGCCTGGAAAAGAGAAGGCTCCAGAGTGATCTAATTGTGTCCTTCCAGTACTTCAAGGCAGCTGACAAGGAAAATGGAGAGGGGCTCTTTACAAGGACCAAGAGTGACAGGACAAGTGGGAATGGCTTCAGACTGAAAGAGGGTAGGTTTAGATTAGACATTAGGAAGAAATTCTTTACTGTGAGGGGAGTGAGGCACTGGAACAGGTTGCCCAGAGAAGTTGTGGGTGCCCCATCCCCAGACATATTCAAGGCCAGGCTAGACAGGACTCTGATCAACTTGGTCTAGTGGGAGGTGTCCCTGCCATGGGAGGGGTTTGGAAATAGGTGATTTTTAAGGTCCCTTCCAACCCAAACCATTCTGTGATTCTATGATCCCGATTGTGCTACTGTTCCTGTTGAAGAAAACTCAGTTTTTTCTGATCTGGTCTTCTCAGTCATAAACTAAAACAACTTCCCTTTTTCTGCCCTCCAATTAGTCTGCAAACATATATCCCCATTCCACCTGACTTTCAAATAAAGTCACTGATCTCCAGGAGATCCTCTTCATTGAGAGTTTCAGAAAGTATCATTCACCTCTTCCCTCTTACTATCTGTTTATAGTATGTTCTGGTGTTGACATCCCCCCTCTCTGCTTCCCTTCTTTTCACCAAGAAATACAGTAAACACTCAGACCTGTTTCTGGCCTTCTTCTGGATTCCAGAGATTGTTTATTGCTCGTTCTTTGCATAAAAATGAATCTCCCTAATTTTTAATTATTTTCCAGAAGTTTCTGTACCAGTATTTAGATCTTGCACTGATTTAGCGCACTGTTCCTTCTGATGCATCTATGCAAAGTAATTTTCTGTGAGAAAGCTTCAATTTTATTATTCTCAAGGAGCATTCTGGAAACACAAAACACTTCTGGCAACCAGCTAATTTATTTGGGAACTACTCAGTTCATCATAAAAGAAACACAGAGCTGCCTCTTTTTCCAAAAGGAAGACAATGTATGTCTCTCTTTTTAGAAAGTATAGTGTCTGTTACCTATGTTTCTGCTGATCCACATCTTTCCCCTCCTCTATCCAACTGCACGTAGCATATATTCAGTGCTAGTATTTTCTTTACATTACTCTAGAGCTAGTTGCTTGCTGCCTACATCACAAGCAAGGGCAAATTTAAAATTGAATGTGGAATTTTATTGGCACAACAGAAACTCAAGGATATTTCAGCATAAAACTTATTTTTGTGGTATTCTTTTGGTGATAGTAGTGGATGTCCCACTGCTAATTTTCCCTCCTTAACCTTAATTCTGGATTGTATCCTCATGTCCACTGAATTACTGTTACAAGACATAAAATTTTCACACCATGCACTACATTAAAAAACCAAAAAACAAAAACCACTACTGTGGAATACTATATGCTTTGTAAAATCATTTTTTGCCTGTTGCTAAGGGTAGAGGATGCTCAATGGTGAACAGTTGTAAAACAAGTTAGTTTTACATACGCATTTCTGCAGAAATAAATCAGTCACTAGAGAATCATTCTCTTGGAAACCAAACACTGCGGGTGAGTAAAGAGGTTTGGGAGTGGGGATAATCAGCCATGGCTACATCTGCACAGCAAGAACCAACAATAGTCTATCCCAGAGCATTGTGTAATACAACAAAAGTCTCCCACTTAACCTTGAATCTGTCTTCATTTGAGCTAAGTCCATATTTAGTTCATTGCTTCCAAACACACAAGTGTTAGTTTACCAAAAAAAAAAAAAAAGGGGTCAAGCTGAGTCCAGCTGACCCTTTTTGGCTTCTCCTTGCACTTGATTTTTTTTCTTTTTTTCTGTAAAAAGTTCAGAATGTTACAAGTGACTTATATGTGAAAGAAATCTGGACATGAGCAGACAGGGATGCAGCATGATCTTTGCTGCCATATAATCTTCCATCGTGCTTCCCATGATATCAGACTACAGCTACAACACCATAAATTAATAAAGAATTATGAAATACTCTCAGCCTCTGCTGGAATACTCCTTCTCTCCTCTAGGTTACTCCTGTAATATTGGTCAGAAAACGCTCAATATCCATGATAATCCTTGCCAGCATTTTTGACACCAGAGCTCAGATTGTATTTTCTGCTGTGCTAAACAATTTGTTTGCTGACTGTTTACGACTCTCTTGTCCTGTTCATTGCTCCACCTTTGTGCCTTTTTGCAGAGCTGCAAAGCAAATAGAGATTGGGGAGCTTCTTGAAGCAATGTCCCCCTCTTTGCCAGCTGTCATGTTTGATGTCACAGATTCCTGCCTTCACAGAGTGTGTCCACAGGGCTGAAGGAGCCTTAAGGTGTCTTGTGCTCTTGTTATGGCCAGTTGGGTAGACTATTGCATGGTCACCTATTATTCCTCCTGATATAGAGCAGCTGTTAGGCCTGCTTTATTTTTTTCCTGCCATCTCACTTTTTGTGTCGGATCCAGAGATCTTGTCCTACCTCTCAAAAGGGATTTCTGCATCCATTCCAGAGGGCAGCACGCTTGTGTTATACTGAGCATCATTGACCCCTACTAAAAACCAAATAAAGCCAGGCATCATTGACCCCTCCTAATACCAAGTAAAGTCACGAGAGATATCTCAGAAGAAAATTAAAATGTTAGTTTTGTTTGGTTTAGTTTTTATTATGGGTATTATCCTCACAGTAAAAAAGAAGGCAATGTCCTTTGGGATTTTCCTCGTGTATAAAGTGAATTAGCAAAAAAGATAAATATACCAACCTGTGTTAAATATAATGTAATGGCAAGTTATCAAGGTCTGGACATTCAGTCTGGATCAATTCTCAGCACTAATATCCTGTATGTACATATCCAGTAGGATGTGGGGATATAGGATAATCGTTCATGTATAGGATATATCCTTTGGGTGGATCATACATATATGTTGATGTATTTAAGTCCTCTTTGCTGACTTAAGAAGATAGGATTGCTTTGTCTGGTATTCAAAATGCAGCAGTCCATGACATTAAAACACAAGAGAGAGAACAGACCTCTGAAAGCCACTGAACTATTGAATACTTCTGCTATTCCTGGTACAGAAAGTGGCACTTGCTCAATTTTCCTGCTAGAAAAAAACCTACAAATTTTCTTTGAAATAATTGAGAAAACTTCAAAAGTTTGAAATCAAAGCTGCTACATTTAGTGCTATTTTTAATTGACTGAACTATATTTTTACTAGAAATGTAGCATTTCTAAAAATAAATAAGGGAACCCGGAAGCTTTTTTTCCCCCAAACATACTGTATCCTTTCTTTGCCAAATCACATCTAACAGCTGCAGACTTTATAACATTATATAAATGTTCAGACTGGCTATAAAAGATTAAATATAAAATTCCAGTGCATAGAACAACTGGTATAAAGAACAACGAAACTGAATTGACTAAAGGCTGTTCATTTAATCTACCTTTGTTAATTGAAAAGTTCATCAGGGAACAGAAAGAATCTGTTTTCATTGCAAGGTGCTGTGGTAAGGGTGGTAGTAGTTCTGGAAGAAAAGTACTCTGAGAGCACAATTCCCTCTGGAGATATCTGGCTTGAGAAGAAGACAAAACTATAATTTTACTTTAGCTCATGGCTCCCCCTTAAGTAGGTTGGGAGTTAGGGAATTCTGTAAGAAAGGAAAACCTGGAGAACATTTGCTGTTTTGTTCCAGCTCTGCAGTCCCCCTGGACTCAGCTCTGTGCCAACACCATAACAGATAAGACAGTGGGGAGAGAGAGCCAAGAGTGAATAAGCTCACAGCTTGGGGATACTGCACTAAAGAAGATACATTTTGCAAGACACGCTGCCCTGCCCTTTTTGCATCTATGCTACATTTAACAGCACATGATCTGTTTTCAAGACAGTTTCCTTCTGGAAGTCGTTCTCACAGGCCAGTCCTGGGAGGTGTTAAGTGCCTTGAACTTCCACTGACGTCAGCAGGGGCTGTGGCACCTGGGATGGGCCCCACTGGCCTCCCAGTCTGCCCCACCAGCTGCTCCTGTGACATCTGGACACGTGCAGGGCTGGCCTGTGCTTTACACCCAGCATACCTGCCTCGAAGTGTAGGTTCTCTCTGCTTACGATTGCAAACACTGCTGTATCCTAACTGCTGATCCTGCAAATGTTATTTATCTCTGGCTCCAGCAAATGCTATTTATCTGTGGCTTCCATCAAAATCCAGAGAGTTTACCACCTGTGACATTTCAGTGCAGTTGCTGGGTTTGCTACAGTCTCCCACAGGCAAGCCACTGCAAATGCCATCCATTTGTCCATCTGGAGGGATGAAGTGGACTTTTCACACCACCTGTACCAGTTGCTAAAGTAACTGAAAGATAATGACAGTAATTTTGCATGTGTCCTTCAAGCCTTGCTGCCCAGTATAAAAGAGTGGAGGAGGCAAAAAGCAGCCCCTCCCTTGAGAAAGTCGAATAGGCAGAGATGCCTCTAAGGGAAGGAGCAAGTATCTTCTAGAAAAGTGACAATTTACTAGTTAGCCAAGCCTTCATTTGCATTTCTTTCACATAACAGTTGGAAACCTTTCCTTTTGTTCTAGTATGATTTTAATGATGGCGGAGCTGAATGTAACTTTTCAAAATGCCTGGGCAAGAGACCCTTCAGCATGGAGAGGGACTCTCAGGAAAGACACGGAACAGAAGGAGGAGGGGAGGGAAGAAGGCACAGGAGGATGCTCCCTTTAGCAGAGAGGGGTGAGTGAGTGTTTCACTGTGTTACGGGCGCCGATTGCATTGCCCAGGTGCTGCCAAAGTATCAGGGGGACGAAGAGATGTGAGGTGGAGCCCAGAGGACTCCTGTTCAGGAGCTGAGGCAAGAGACTCCCTAAACAAGCAGTATAGGGGACTTCTAGTCTCTGGCGAAACTATTGCCATCTTTTCTTATGCCTGACTGGTGATGTTGAGCTACACCCCTGTCTGAAAAGCTGCTAAACCCTCGGCAGCCCAGTGACGGCAGGAAATGGAGCTGCTCTGTTTTCTTGGTCCTTGCTTGTGTCTCCTGTCTGATGATTTCAGCTAAGCTCAGTAGTAAAAGTCATGGAAACTGCATGTCCCTGAATGCCTCCAAGCTTGGACACTGAGCTGGAAGCAGTACAACAAGGAAGGTATAATCATGACTTCCTCAGTAGCCAGTCCTAACTACAAGAAAAGGAAAGGCTCAGAGCTGCTGCCACAGCGTCCTGAAAGATGAGACTTTTTTCAACTGTTAATTATTCAGCTTTTCCAAGCTAGCGTTATGCTTCTCTGCTTTGGCCTGCTCCCCCAAGAAAGCCCTGTTTGTTTAAAAATATTGCTTATGAGTGGGGAAGCACTGCTTTCTCAAGTATCCAGATGGTGCAGTTTAGGTCATGTCAACCAGATGAAGAGATTCCTGAACTAGCAAAGACCCAAACAGTGAAAATACATGTTCCAGCCCATCGGCTGAATAGGGACTTATAAGCTGGAGTCTGGGATAGTTTAATCATGCTCACTTGGTACTGCATTTGAGCTATTTAAGGTCGCTGCTAGACTTGCATTTCTTGGGCACAGCACTGCACAAGTGAGAGTGTGCTGCACTTGGAGTAAAAATGGTTTATGCCTGGTGGGGTTCTGTGTCTCTTCACTACACACCATCCCACTCATGCTTCTGGCATCAGCATGAATAGAACAAGTTGGATTTATCTGCTACTGCCCTCTCCTAAGCTCTTGGGGATGCAGCTGGATCTGTGGATATTAGAGAGCATACCCTGGTTGTAATTTACAGATTATTTTTCTTTGTATGATAGCAGTCTTAGAGCAGTCTTAAAGTCTTCTACATGCCACTTCTCCCCTTTCTTCTCCAGTCAGTGTTAGCATCTTCCTTCATCTCATGTCCTAACTCTTTCCCTTCAAATATTCATTCCTTTTCCCCTTCCTCCTGAGTTAATGTTTTGATACTGACAATGTGGATGACTGCATCTTGGCTTCTTTTTCAGTTGATGGAAAAAACCTGGGACTTTTAGTGTGTGGTTCATCACATCTTCCTTCAGTTGTTTGCATTAGAATGAGATTAGTTGTGCCTTAGAATTCTATATGTTTGCTGAGGTAAATCCCAACCCTACTGTCTGATTCTACCTCCTTGGCCTTCACTGGGACTCCGCATTTTCAGCTACCAATTCCTCAAGCTCTCTCACTATTGCATAACCTCCTGGAGATATCTTGTTCAAATTCTGCTTGCTTCATAGATCTTCTCCACAGGCTACCCATAGCCCATTGTTCATTCTCAATTTTCCATTTTCCTCTGCACTAAACTCTTCTTGTAACTTCCCTGTAACCTCCTGCCCCACAGGCTCCTTTCTAAATACACTTCTTACTACCTTGAGTCAGGAGGTCTGACTATAGTCCATAGCCCTTCCCTGTCCTCTTCTGCTCTTTAAACATTCAATTCTTCAAAACTCTTTCCTTGGGGAACTCTTCAGCCTCTGAACTGTTTTCTAACTTTCTTCAACATTTTGCTGTTGTTGATGCCTCTCTTGATGTATGCTCCTCTTTGTCTTCCATCACTCTCCTCTTGGTTTTTTCCACCTTCAAAGCACTTGATCTTTCCTTATTTCTCTTGAAACTTCTTGGAAGACATTGTCAAGTTCTTATCCTACACTGCTCTTTTCCTTTCTCCTTTCAATTAAAGACATCATTGGAGACCCCTGAGATCCAAAATCACTATTGTTGGAGCAGCTTTAAAACTTTTCTCTGTGTTGAGGATCCATGTCCTGTGATTTGATCTGTCATCTCATTCACCTCTCCTGGTTTAGTCAGGGGTTGTCCATTGCCTCAAGCACAACTTGCTGTCTCAGACTTCACCTCATTACCACTGACAGCAACTCACACCTTTTTCTGCCACTCAGGTCTCTCCTCGGTTGAACATTTCTGCTTCTTCCTCCACAGCATTTGCCAAATGTACTCCCCAGTTTGTGTATCAACAGGGCACTGTGTTAATGAGATATACGAGCTGTCATGAGGAAATGTGTCAGTTAACTCCTGATGTAGAAAACATAATATATAGAAAGCTGGTAGTAGTCAAAGACAGTAACACAGATCCCCAACATTTTCTGAGGTACCCACAGACAGAGACAGCTTTCCCAGCACTGAATACCCCCCCACAAAAGGATGAAATTTGTTAGTTAACTTACATCTCTAAGAAATATTCATATTTTTACAGTGTTAGAGGCTACACTAAGCTGCTTATATGACAGACATGTGTGTTCACAGCAATATTTATATTGAATGTGTCTCTGAAACAGATCCTGAATTTCAGCTAGAGTTTGGAGGTCTGTAATTTTTCAAGGATTTGTCATATGAACGTGTTGACAACCTTAGCTGCTATTCTTCTTCAGGATCCCTCAGAAAAATCCACGTGGAATTTCCTGGGCTGATAGGCATCACACACTTCTCTTTGCTTAAGATTGAAGTCTGTGGCAGGCAGGACAGATGTTAGTTTCTTGAACTAATGGCAAAAGAACCCATATACATTTCACAGTCTGAAGCCTCAAAAGCATATAGATTTAAAATTGTGCTTCTTCACTGCAAAAAGCACTATTTTTGTTTTTATGTTTTACGTTCCAAAGTTGCTCCAGTCCTGGATAAAACAAAATGTTTTTTCCAGTCATTTCACTTGTCCCTTTATTTAGCCATGCGTGTTTTTTTTCCTTCCTGTCCTCTTGTCTCTCCAGAACTGTGCTCAATGGTACCTTACTGAATTTAATAAATTGAACAATCTCTTTTGCTGACATATGACCAACTGGACACATTTCACTAGAACTGAGATCTCAAGTCAGATTTTTATGTAATGTATTTGCATTGTTAACAGCACACTCAGAATCTCCAAAAGAGGGAGTGGAAAGAGGAAAAGGGTCTCATGACCTTCAAATAGATCCCAGCTTATCCACACTCCATAACCCTCTGTGGCCCCTAATTGTACACTAACGTGTCCTGCAGGTGGAAAATGAAATTTCCAAACCTCATAGAATGTCAAATTAATTTATGTTCAAGTCCTTGATTTTAACAAAGATTCAAGGAGCTCTTATTTTATCTGAACTGTTTTTTGATTTTTTTTTTCTGGCCTTGAAATAACACTGGTTTTTGTTTTGCTTGAGAAGGAAAAAAATTCTTAGCATGCATATGACTCAGAAGAAAGCTTGTTTGTTTTCTGCAATAAGTAAATGATGAATCATTGGTGGTTTACCACATTTATTTCACTGCACATGAGATGTGTTGTGCAGTTAAATTTGGTAAATCTTAGTACCTCAAGCCTGATTCTGCAGCCCATGCTTTCTCTGGAGCACACAGAGAAGATGTCTGCAGGGAAGAACTCTAACTGGCGAGCTAGGGAGCCAAAGCCAGCAGGTTCATTCCCATGCCATAGGGCAGAGATCTGAATTTGTCTCTCCAGGAAGAACAACCTTGAATTAACAATGCAATCTGACAGCTTCAAGAAAGGCTGGAAATAAGAGTATATTTCAGAAACTGGAATAAGCTAACATCCCTGTGCTCCTCCCAAAGGGAGCGGAGACTGAGAACAAATAGGCTGGGAAAGCCTATCCATCTCAGGGTGCAGTAATCCAGTTGTAATTAGGTGGCTCTCTGGCCATTGGCTACCCTGGATCACAGTAAGCCACCGATTCCTCCTGCTGGGGTCACACCCGCGCCCGTTAACGCCAGATGCCTCCTCTTCATTTCAGGAATGATGGTTTAAAGTGCTTGTACTTTGATACACTGTAGGGAACAGGCCTAGATAGGCAAAAGATGGACCAGATGACTGCATAGCCCCTTTCTATCACAGATTCCTGCAATTCTTTCTCTGTATCTTCCTGTTAACTCTACCAGTGCCCAACTGAGAGATAAAAGTAGCAGCTCACAAAGCATTCAGTAACACAGGATCAACATTTACATAGAATATACCAGAAAATCTCAGAGCCTTTTCTTTCATAACTAATGAAAAATATCATGAGTAGTCTATTTGGAAAAAAACCCAAACATTTGTGTTTTGATTCAGTGTCAGATATTAAAAGCTTTCAGTAGGCAGGAATCCTGGCATGCAGATTTGGTGAATGGCTGATATTCTACTCAGGCAATGGACAAGTGGAATTGGATGAACAAAGAATTAAACCATGTTGTGATTCCTCCCTTGAAATGAAACTCAGGACATCCAGAAGAATGCATTCTAGCTATTTTTCACACTTTGTACTTTTTTGGTAACTAATGAGGTCCAAACCATCAAAAGAACAGATATATAATCAGAAGATAATATCAGAAGAAAATTCTGATGCTATATTTACTTTGAAAGGAAACTCTATCAGAAACATTGTTGTAGACAGGTCAGGATCAGAATCAGAATACATGCTCTGGAGTGTTTAACCTAATGAAATTGATGACTTTTGGATCAGCCATTACATCAGTAATGGGAATGACAAAGCTGATGAAGGATAAAGCAAGCAGAACAATTTTTCAAGCAAACTGGTAAATGGAAAATAGATTTTAGACTGTTAAAATAATGATAGTAAAGAGGATGAAATTCATTGCTATCTGGTTGCTAATCATTATGCCATATGCTAGCAAACCTTCAGAGTTTATATATTTGCTTCAAAATGTTTTACCTGGATAAATGTATTTAAAGGTTTAATGTATAAGATTTAGTGCCCTACAAATCTTCATAGCAGCTGACAGCTTCCTTGCTGTTCGAAGAGATGAGCTTGGAAGATGGAAAATCAAGGTCTCCCTAGAGAGAGCAGATGGGGTGAGAATGATGAGGGAAAGGGATTTATCATGAGGTGATTTGAGCTGAGATTTAGAGTGAAAATTACCAAACAAGATAGGGACTTAGGGATGTCACTTCTACAAACCAGGACTATCAATAAGGACTTAAACACCAGATTCCAGCAAGAAAGAAGGAAAACTGAAGTCTTGGCTATAGAAAAGCGCTCTGGACTTTGACTTCCTTTACCATACATACAAATGTATTTTGCTGGGGAAGGATGTGAGGAGCTAGATGGGAGCAGTTAAGAAAGTATAAGGTTCTGAGAAACCTAAAAAGGTGCGTCTTTCAAAAAGACTCATCCAATGCGTAACTGAAACACAAAACACCCCTCAGACCAATTTCTGATCTTTTCTTAGGCTGTACTTTGGGCACAGAGAACATCTCCATATATGCTAGCAATCAAGTAGTCACAGCTGCTGTGCTGGTTTCTCTCATGGTTAATCTCCTCCCTTGCCCCCAGCTCTAGCCCTACAGTGAAGTCATTGTGCTAAACCCCTGACATCCCAATAACTTCCATAGCAACAGAGCATGGTGTCCTAAACACAAGATTAGGCGCAGAGCCTGACCAGAGGAGGAAATCGAGATGAGGGGGTGGAGGCTGTGGCTGGACACATGCGACACACCTGCGGCCCCGCGATGGCCGGGGAGGGGCGAAGGCGCGGCAGTAAAAGCTGGAGAGCTGAGAGCTGAGCTGGTGATTCTGTTTGTGGCACTCTAGAGAGGCATTGCTGGAGCCCTGTTATCCTTCACTGCTGAAGGCAATTTTTGTCTGGCTTCCTTCTGCCAAAGTGCTGCATACTTGAGCTGTCTGTGCTATCCCTCAGTAGCCTACTGAGGCTTGAGCACGGACAAAAGCAGCACCAGAGCTAAGCAGGACTATAATGCTTCCTGTACTCAATGTGCTTCAGCCAAATTCATGGTTGCTTGTAATCTAAGATGGTCATACAGTAATTTAGACCCCCTTGAACTCAAACTCCCTTATGCAGTTAGATTTCCTGAAGATAAAGCCCTGTTGACATGGGAAAGTTTTACCAGCTATATAGACAAAGTTAAGCTGGTGTAACCACACCCTGAGCATGTGGAGACTCCTTTGGGTGTAAAATTGACATTTTCAGTATAGCCTGCAGCTCTGCTTGTGCTAAACCAGAAAACTCACATTGATATTTCATTGGAGGAGTACCCGACTATCTGAGCATGGACACCTTCACTGAGTCGGTAAAGTTAGGAGCCCAGATGCCTCAGAAAGTCCCTGGGAGCAGATGGATGCATCTGAGAGATGATTCACAGTTTCAAATTTGTGATCCTAACCACTGTTGCCAAATGAGTGTGCTCTGATATTCTTACTATTGTTTACTACAGATTACCTTTTTCATTAGCCATGTAGTTAGTTTCTCTAGTCTAATTTAAACAGAAAATAGGTGGCAAAAGAAATAGGTGGTCCATCTTTTCAAACTTGACCTAGCTAAATGATAGAATCAATTTAGCCTTAGCAGGAAGCTTTTTGTGAGGGTAGATTTTCTTAGGAGGAGCTGAAATCATATTCTTGACACAAAGAGTTCCTGTCCAGTATTATGTCTTTTCATAAGGAGGAGAGGTCAACTACTGAAAGAATAAAATCTGCCAGATTTTTTTTTAATAGGGACAAAAATATGTATTCTCTTTTGGCTGAACTCTTGGAAATCCTTGATGGTTTTTGGCTAAGAACTTTTGAAAGAATATTTTGCTAAAGGCAGCTCAAAATTCAGTATAAAGCAACTAAAGTGGTTAAATTTAATAATTTTCTGAGGTACTAAAAACACTTATGGTGGGAAAATTGCTGGAAAACTTAAATTATAATTGATACTATTGATGATTTACGTTGAAAACGTAAATTCTTGAAGTTGGATATAAGGGATTTCTGTTGTTTATAGACATGGATACTCTTATGGTGCAGATACAGCTCTAATCTGCCTGGAATCTCAGAGTTTCTGGCCTCTGTCATACCTTGTGATAGTCTCGATGAACAGTCCACTGATTACTGGTGCTTTTGTTGGACTTATTTCATGGATTGCTTTCTTTTTCTTGTACTACACAGGCAACTCAGTGGGAGTCTGCAGCTTAATTAGTTTCCCTATCTCGATCAGAAATCAAGGGTAGATCCAGTTAGCCTAACTCAGACATCTAACTTATTCCTATATTTTATGAATTTGATGAAGTAGCTCTCCTAAAGCAAATGTGCCACTTGCTGTTGCAGTCAACAGAAGACTACAGGTGACTTTGAAGGTTTCCAGAAGAGAGTCTGTCTAAGTGGTCAGACCCTTTCTCTCTGCAGCCCTTCAAAGACACCTGTGTTTCTCCTTCTGACTGTAAAGGGAATTCAAGCACTTAACTCACTAGGTGCCTAAAATTTAGGTGCCAAGTGAGTGCTTGAATGAAGCCAATACAATTCTCTTTCAGATTTATGGAGTTTCACACTAAGAATGCATATATATGCAATATATATATATATATAATGCCTTTATCCAAGTTGGCATGCTTCTTTTGAGATATTTTTTACTTATAAATATAAAAAGTTTATATGGAAACCTGCCAGGTAACTTTGGTTTTGTCTTTCTGATTTCAATTTGACACAGTTTGCAAATGCCTCGCCTCCCAGAAACACAAGCTTTCTTACCTCTTATTAAGTTCACTGATCTGGCCTCCCTGTGTGTCTGGTTTGCGTTCTTTTTTTAGCCATCAGAAACTTACTGCCAAAAAGTAGCACATTTAAAACTGTACAATTTACAGAAGCAGCAGTAGATGATTCATTAGTTGAGCTTTAACTTGAGCACTCAGCAAGAAAACACCGTGCATGGACCTTTGTGGTGAGGGCAGCAGAAGCAGTGTTTTCCTTTTGTCAGCAATTACTTACTGTAAATTGTAGCTTTCAAGTCTTGGTGGCACTGTGAAGAGGTGTGCCCCCCCCATTGTCCATGTACGGTAAAGATGTACTGTAAAATCCACTCTTTATGTTTAAACCACCCATTTTGCCTTCCAGTGAACATAAGCCAAAAAAAATAGTTGTGAATATTTCTTAAAGCCAAATGTTTTGCATGCAACTTTTTCTGAAATTAAGCTGCTACTTAAACTGGGTAGCAAATATTAGTTCTAGACAGCTATGGAAGAAAAACGAACTTGATTTCATCATTTAAGCTCACCACAACACTTTAAATGGTTCCTTCTGTCATGTGGAATGGAAAAAAAAATATTTTCAGCTAGCATGTATTTATTCTGAAGCACTAAAAAATCAAAACTTATGAAAAAAATAAAGAGAACCTGTTCACAAAATGTAAACACACAGTATATATTTCACATGTTTTTCTGTTGAGACCCACAACTTGAATCCCTCTGGGTAATTTTGTTAATTAAATATCCTATTACATTCTTCATCTGATAGTGTCAGACTTGTGTATTCTGGCAGAAATCTAGATGTTGAACTCTTCCTGGTGTAAGAAGACACATCTCAAACTGAATTTTGGGTCCCAGTTTATCCAAGCACTAGGTAAGTGTTTGGTTTTAAAGAATATAAATGGCCCATTGAAACTGATGTGCTGTGAGAGTTCCACACCAGACAAATGACCAGATCTGACTTTGGCTGCGGCTGTGCAGCTTGACAGAAGTTAATGGTATTGCTGAGACATAACTGAGGGCAGAATTTGGCCCTGGTCCCATGCTTGTCATAACTTACCATACTAAGCTGAATGTTAAAAGTTTTGTACAAGGAACTCCATGCAGAGCTCCGATGATTAATGGGATCTGGATGCAGAAATTCCTGTGGGCTACAACTGAAAATTCATTCTTCTATTTTGATGGCTGTTCATTTTAATAGAGGACTTTGATACCACATTGTGCCGACAACTGTGGAATAGTCTGGCTACTTATATGTATCACTGAACTTCCAGAGGCTCTTGAAACCCTTATGGAAGGTAGGCATTGCATGGAATTCCAAAGTACCCAGAAGTTTAAAGCTGCTGTTTACTCCTTCCCTTGAATTTTCACAAATCCTGAGAGATATTATCTAAGCTTCTCTAGGGAGTATTAATACATTTGAAAGGAAGATAACAAAGGATAATTTTGTTTATATATGTACCAGTACGGCCATAGCAGACAGTTAAAAAGATTTTCCTTACAAAGAGTAAGGAAACTTCCACAGAAACATAACCAGGCTCCATTATATTGAGAAAGGTGAACTGCAGATCTGTTTCTCAAATGAGATGCTCTACTGAAGAGAGCATAGCATTATCCCAATGGGACATTTGAATCTATTTCAGATATTATGAGCTGCTAATTTGCTGTTATAACAGTCCCAAAGGTGTTCCTTTAGCCTGAGCTGGCAGCAACAAGGATATGAGCTGGAAATCTTAATGAAGGTAATTTTTAGCTGCTTTCCACCCCCTGCCCCCCTGCTTTCTTTTACCTGTAAAATATTTCTTTTAAAATTCTCCAGCACAAGACACTCTTAGTATAAAGAGGATCCGAGTATTGCTTAGCCTGCCCTACGGAGCGGTTCTCCTGACCTGGCAGAGGAGTGATAGCAAAAAATGTGGTCTTTGACCCTTGAACTCTGTGATTACTTTTATAATTCCACAGGTGACCCAACCATGGGTGGATGTTTAAGCACTATATGAGTGAAGGGGAGGGACAGATGGCATATTTGGCATGTATGATTTCAGCTGCTTGAAGATGACACTATTTGCATGGCACTGTCACCTGCATGTCCTGCTCCAGGAGATTCTTCTAGACAGCCTCGGGTGCACTGAAAAGAGAATACCTTGGATCCTTGTGGAGGAGCAAGGAAGTGCTGCACATTGTTTCTTCTGGTCACCTCCATTTTCTGCTGCTGTGGAGAAGATGGGAAGGGGAAGGAGGAAGAGGGAAATGTTTTCAGATACAAGCCCCATCTAGGTGCCTAATACAAAGCCCAGCAGTAGACACAACTAGGCAAAAGCAAACCGTGGTTCGTACTGATGCAGCCTGGGAAAGGAAGCTGCTCTGGTGCATTTTGCAAACTATTGGGTTTTTTGCCTGTGCGTGCTGTGCCTTTTCATCAACACAACTAGTGAGCACTGAGCCCAGGTGCAGATCTCTCCAATCTCTGGCCAAGCAGCTCCTCTTGAACAGAAGGGTCAGGGAAGTGAATATGGGTGAAATGGAGAAGGCACTCACTTTTGCATAAAATTCTGAGCTTGTCAATACCAGAAGAGAAGCAAAGTTGTAAAACCTGTTGGCAGGAGTGCAACCCAAGTGAAAAATCAGTGCAGGATTACCAGCTGAATTGCACTCTTTAACTTTGTGAGCCAGTTTCTGTTCTCATAGGATGCAAATCTGGACCAGCTCTCCTGACTCCGGGAAAGTATTTCAGAATTCATATCTTCTGAGTGAAGCTGAATTTGGCCCTCTCTTGTGCAGACTGGAGTTATACTGTCACTCCACAAACCTCAGTATTTTTAGCAGCAGTTGTCACATCTAATCAAACACAAAATTTAGCAGGATGAAGTGAGAAAAGTGCATGGTTCAGGAGATTTAAAGCCAAAATTCCAAACATTTTATCCAATCTCTAACTGACAGATAAGTAAAGAAGTTTGTATATGTATATATGTATTTAAGAGTTATTTACTGGTACTTTTATGCTCTTAGCAACATTCCACTTCTGAAATCTCTAGCAGACGCCTCCTATCCAGAGACTAGTTTATTAAAAACACCCAAAAGCCCAAGCACCAAACCCTCAACAATGATATGTTATCTCAAAAGTGAACAATTTACAATGTTAATTCATAAACTAACCACATTCATTTAGGAAGAGAGCAGAGACAATAATATATATAATCTATTTTCTGATACAGATTCCAAGTCACAAATGCTCACAAGTTTTTAAAAATAATCTAGGACCCAAGAGCTGACCATATAAATTGGCTCATAAAAGAGTTAGAAAAAGAGATAACAACAGCAATTCATAAGCAGAACCATGTGTACACATAGGGAAACAAGTTTGGTTCAGTAGGCTATTCCTTACTGTCTATTCATTACTGATTACTCCCTCATCTTTATCTTTTAATTCTCCGTATCAAATCTTTTCAATTCATCATCAGCTATGGAGATCGGCTGACACATGTTTGCCGAGTTCAGTCTGGCCTGAGGCAATATCACAGCTGGAGGTATTTCATGGAAAAAATTACCTATCCAGAGTGTACTGTCAGTTATTCAAATGATGCAAAGCCAGTAATTTTGAAGAACTGATTTTGAGGAGCTGGTGTATACTTTTTCCATGGTTTTAAGGAAATGGATTGGAATAAAGCAGGAGGTATCAAAGAGGTGAAATATTTGAGAATCCTGAATAGTCAATGAGCATTCTGAAAAAAAAGTAGTAAGTGCAGCCTCCCCTACTCGTTCTTTTACTGTGTTACTATCTGGAAATTTATCTGTAGAGTCTGGTTACTATCGTGAGAGTGATTTCTCAAGAAGAAATTCTTAAGTCTGTGTTGGGAATAATGGCATGGGAGCGAGACTGTGATGTTGTCATCCAATTGTTGTTTGACAAAGAGCTCAAGTTTTGCAATTCCAAAGCAAAGAAGAAATATCTGTGAAAGGAGACTGAGGTTTTAAATTAATAGTTAATTGTTTAAGAACTAATTGCAATTGGAGACATTCAGGAAGACAAATTTCAAAGTTGCTCTTACTCTTCTCTTGGATTATTTTGAAGTTCTCAAGGTTTTCAGTTTCTTTCTAAAATGGCTGTACATGTGCAGTTGCAGCTTTTCCATGTGTACCACCCCCACCCTTACGTGGTCCCGCTGGTATTTCTAACCGAGGTTGTACAGCCTGACTCACTCTGCACATGTTAAAAGGAGTCATGCTGCTGACTTCAGTGGCTTTTCGAGAAGCCTTCAGGAACCAAATGAATTCTGCCTTTTCTCCATTTCATTTTGTACTGGTGCTTGAGTGGCAGAAATGTGGAACAAGATAGTCCATTTGGCTGCACATTTGCTGAGTTTAAATGAGGTGGGTGAGCAAGCTTTAGCATGTGTTTGAATAGCAAAAACTTGCAAACAGGCAGTTTCTGTGGGAAAAATCCCTCACAGCAGAAGGAAAAGCTTTTGCTGTAAAATTTTACCTGATAGTTCATTTTTTTTATCCTTTAAATATCATGGAAAGAATAAAAGTTTACTGGTAGGAGTGGGGTTAGGGACTCAGCAATACCTTATTTCCACTGTAAATCTAATATGGGAGAAAAAAGCATGGAGAAGGGTGGGTGAAACATGGCACATATGTTATTAGAGAAATGCAGGACCTGAGAAAAATAGCTTTCAAGAGGATTTACTTGGCTATGTGTCAGGCTGGGGAGTATTTCTCCGCTTGAAGTGAGCCAGATCACTGTGAGAACAGGGGCTGACTTGACAGTCCCAGGGACAACTTGCTTGGTGACAGAGAGGAAGGAGCACTGCCATCATTGTGCCCTTTATCTACATTTATCTTCAAGACCCCAGGCTCCACGGGAACCTCAAACCTTCTCAGGGTGGATTCAGGGTGTTGATAATGTGTGGGCTGTGCTTTCCCATTCCTTCACTCCATACTTGCCTGAGTTTCCGCTGTGCAAGTGCGCAGATGTTTACACAAAACACATACGCTTGTGATGTCCCTTGCCATGCCTCTCACACCTCCCTCTCCCCAGGACACACGCTGTGTCCTCCTTCTTAAAAGTCACCGATTTGGTCCAAGTGCTCTCTCCCCTGAAACTCCAATTTCTCATTGCAGCCCTGGCAGACAGCCCCTTCCACATCTGCTTCTCTCATCCCCCACCTGGACATCCTGGTTTTGGCCCGCTCCAGGGACCTGTAACCTGGGGCTTTGTTCCCTCTCTGCCCTCTCCCTTACCTCTGCTGCTTTTCCAAAGCACATTCATGTGATACTTTTGGCTGTCACTTGTAGTCCTGGACCTGCCAGCACCAATTGCCATTTTGCTAGCCTTAAGGGCACCTTTGTGAACAAATAGCCATCCCACTGGATGCTCCTTCAGCAGTAGTAGCACTTTTAACTGTACTTTGCAGGAGGTTCCTTTCGAATCCCATCTCTGTAGAGACCCTGCTCCGTTGCTGGCCCACCTCCCTACAGCATTTCTAACAAGGTTGTTGTTAATATACTGGGTAAGTTTTTTTCCTTACGTGTTTCAAGTTGTCTTACCCCCGTATATAACTCCTAGGCAGGCCTGTCAGGTTTCTTTGGATGTCCTGTTATCTGAGATCGGTGTTGTACAGCATGGCCTGCAATGCATGAAATCAGAGCAAGCTGTACGCTCGCGCCGTGCAGCACGGCTAATCATTCTCAAATGCTATCATCAGTTATCTTGGAGGAGTTAAAAAAAAAAAGAAAAATACTCAAGCAGTCTCTGGCTGATTTAATCTTTAAAATCAGGAGAGACTTTGCAGTGATTAAAGAGCCATTTCCTGACTACATATTGATATGAGTTGCTTCCAAGTCAAATATGAGGGAGACTGACAGGCATTCAGTCTTGGTCTGATTGGCAGGTCCCAGCCCCATGAACAGCGAGCCGTTTCCTGCTCTTGTTTAAAGGCGTTCTGGGGTGGTCTGTATTTAATACGCAGCCATCTCAAGTAATGGCCCTGGTATGTTCTATTGTAATTGACAAAATTGCACACTTTAATTTTCAGCATCCATAAGGACAGGTGGAAAGTTTTATTCAAAAACTGAAGGCTTCATGTTGTTTTCCAATGGCTTCCAGAAGCCAGTCACTTTGGGAGCAATTCTGCGTTCTGAGAAATGCCAGAAAAAAATGTGTGCTGAAGGATTTCTCTAATATTACTGAGGAGTACTGAGTCCTTTTTAACATAAATCAGCAAAGCAAAGAATTGCAGACATGAACAACAACAGTTTCGTGGGACACTGATCTTTGAAATCTGGAAAGCACCTTTAGAAGCCCTTGATCAGCATGGAGAAGATGCTCAGGAAAACAAGGTTTGGTCCAAGTATTTCTATAGGGCTAGTGAATGGTTATGGCTTTGTCATTTCACTTCTCCAAGGAAAAGTTACTTCATCTGAAGAAAGGGAGGGTGAGATAGCCACCTTCTTCATGAAGGATTTTGGCATATACTTCAAGTTTGTGAAAGATATCTTGCAATATGGTGCCCAAAGTAACAGGAAACTCGACTCAGTGATTCAGCACTCTCTTCCAGTTCTGCATTCCTGAGGATGTAGAAAAGGTCTGTGTGAACTCAATGTTTTTATTAAGGATGGCCTGGATTATGAGTTTACAATAGATAATCATGTGCAAATGGCCTTCCATTTTTATCTTCCCCTCCCTTCAGAGAGTTCCTCCCTGCACGGACAAAATTTTCCCTGTAAATTCAGTGTGGCTTTAGGCAGAGACAGAGTACCTGCAGCTCTGGGAGACTTAGTGTTGAAACCTCCTTGGTTGCAATTGTTCACACAGTCCTGTGCTTTCCTCAGAAATCAAGTCGCTCCTACTCCCATTCCTGCATCCCATACCATCTCCCTTTGGAGATCCCAAGCCTATCCTAACAAATCATTACATTTACAAAAATATCCAGCAAACTCAGGCAAAACAGCATCAGAGATTTAGTCTTGCTGTTTTTTTCTCTCATCCCATCCAGATCTGATATCAGAGACTAAAAGGAATTTTGCTGTCCTGATCATTCTCTTGCTGTTATTTACATTTTGTTTTATTGCTAACAGCTAATCAATTCAAACAAAAACAAATATTTCTCCGACCTCAAATGTGAACAGCTTGTGTGTGCTTTTTTTATATGAAAGATAGCTGATAGTTATAATCCCAGGCAAAAAAAACCTTTTCTGCAAAGAAATAAAAATGTACAAAAACACAAAAGAGAAAACAGTTGAGGGATTCAGGAAGAAAAAAAAAAAGGGCTTCAGGGAATCACTGTGCTATTTGCAAAGCAAAATTGCCGTTTCTGTAAACGATTATTTAATTGTTGATATGAATTTAGCACGGTGATAAAATTTTTTCCTGGCTCTGATAGACATTCTCTAGTGGAAAGAAATAAATCTGGGGAGCTTGAATTATGTGCAATTGGATCACTGATTTGCTCTAACTTCAGCATCAGTTGGAGCTCATTGTCCTTTCTGATATATTTCTATATATGAAAACGCAACTTGAAAAGTATTAAAACTGATTAAATGTGACATTGCTCAACATAACGCTAATATAAAAGGCAATTCCAAGCTGGAGACACACCTCTGGAGTGCTTTGCTATTCTCATAGAGGCTGGAAAATGTGCTTTTGTCTCAGAAAAGGTCTTTTGCTACCTACCAGCAATGAAACCATGTCACAAACTATAATTTGTTCAAGTGCAGGACAAAACCTGAAACAAACTTGGCAGGCAAAAGCAACCTGAGTTATACAGGAAGAATTAGTGCTGAGTTTTTTAAATACATTTGTGAAAATATAAAATTCTGAGGTTTATAAAAAGCCAAATGCAGACGACCAACCTTTGATTGGAGTGGGAACGTGTGAGCAGCAGTGCCTGTATATCTAGGAAGCACCAGGGAAGTGCCTAGTATGCAAGCTGGAGTCAAAGAGGATAAATCTTTTATTAGAAAACGGAAGTATTTAAATAGGATGTATTGTTTACATTCAACTGGGAGAAGGAGAGCCACAGACGTGTTAGTTTACCCAGCTTAGAGCTGTGAAGAACATGAGCATGGAGATAAGGAGCAAATTCTCTGTTTGCCTGGAGCATGAGGCAGAAATTCCTCTGGTTTCTGTGGGATAGGACTTCTCCTTGATCTTCTCTTGTTTTCCTCTCCTCCATCCTAGCCATTAGGATTTCTTCCTCATTTGGTTCAGCAGATGTTGCTTGCATTATGCAAGAAGATGCTGTCTTAAAAAAATGTCAGAGGAAAGTTCAGCCTGTGGCTTGTTACTGCCATTATTTATTCTGAACAAGATCCAAGATTATAAGGCACATGGACAATCAGGCTATGGATAAAATGATTAGGATAGGGCTGACTCAGACCTGTTATTCTGGCAAGGACTCAGCAGTGTATATTCCAGAAAGTGAACTCCCTAAGAGTAATTTGCCTTATCAGAAGCTTTTATAATTCTGTGTGAGATGATAGTGGATGGAAATAATCCTGCTTGAATCAAGGATATAATTTTTTTCCCATTTTTTGTATGTCCAGAGATGAGAACTGCAGCCATATCTGCACATAATGCTTTTATTTCTATCCTATCTTATATTTGTGTCCTGCACATCTCTTGCTAGAGGAGCTGAATCAACAATACACATTTGTCTAACTATGTGAGCCTAGCAGGAAATCTGTCACTGCTCTTCTGAATTCCTTCTTACGACGATGTGTGAAAAGATGTAACAATCTGATTTCCTCAGCTAGCGATCCTTTGGTTCTTTTCAGTTCTCATCACTTTAACTTTCGGCTCAGGAAAAGAGAAAAGCTGAAGTTAAATTCTGTAAGAATAATCTGAATTTATTGAATTCAGCATGAACTAAGCACATAATATATGCAAAAGTGTTAACCTGCTAAAGAACAGCTCCTTTTATTTTGGGACTCATTCCAACAAGTTAATGGAACTTGCAGACAATGTGCAACAAAACAAATGCATATCAAAAAACCTTAATTTATGTTTATGCTCTTAAGTATTTCCTTTCACTATTGAAAAACAATTTCTAAGTTACGAAAAGCAGAAAGAGAAACTGAAAAAACAATTAAAGCTGTGGAGGGCTACTTTATTATCTATGTCTACTTTCTCTGGGCTGCACCCAAGAATTAAATTATTATTTATCCACCACAATATATCACAGTAAAATAAAAAAAACAAGGAAGAAAAAAACCCTAAAAAACACCCACAAAAACCTACCATGTTTTGTTTCCAGAAGGGTTTAACACTGATATAGATATCTCGAAGTAAAAGTAAAAACAATAATAAAGTCTTGCATTATTTAATTTACCAGTACATTCAATTTTGCCTTAAGTTGCTCATAAAAAATTTTTGCGAGGAGTGTTTTGCCTAAAAAAAAACTTCTGAAGAGGAAATTTAAAAAAAAAGATCATGTGATGGAAACAGCCTTTGTGCTACTTCAAAAATGAGGGCACTTCATCACCTTTTTAACAGACATTTTTGCTGAAATTGCTTTTAAACAATTATCTATTTTCTTATTCTAAAAATAAAATTCTCTTCAAGCCCACAAATACAATTTTAAATACTGCAGCATATTACAAATGTGTCCAATAAGTATTGAGTGAATAAAAAATGTTCAGTATTTAGAAAAATAAATTAGAAAAAAACTTCTTAAATCTGCATGGGAAAATGAGTTTGTCATTAGCTTTCAAAAAATGCAAGCATAAACTGTGGGTTTTTAATGAAATCATTATCCTATTCATAAGTACCTGCAACATTATTTTTTAAAGAGGAAAATTAACATCAACTGTAGGAAAAAAATCCTTTCTTGATTATTTAATGTGCACTGAAGGAATAAAGTATGTGGCTCCTCTGTTAGTGGGAATTTCATATATCCTTATCAGAATATCGTGGTTAAAGAAGCAGAGCCATACTCTCTCTTTCTTTGTCCTGAGGACTTTTCTACTCAAAACTAGATGGACATTAGAAAGAAGCACTTGAGCAAGAGAGGTAGATGAGTGTCTAGGAGGGCCCTGCAGGAGGAAAGCCCTGCTCAGAGAGGAAAATCATGTCCCTCTGCATCCTGAGCAGAGAAGGCAGTGGATGGCAGAGGATGACCTCTCTGGTCACCCCTTGGCACATCCCGTGGAGCAGCTGCCTCCGAGCCGGCCAGGCTGCATCCATCCAGAACACTGGCACTGCCTGCAGTCTCACAGCACAGCAAAGCAATGGGCTTTCTTCTAGAAAATCGCTCTATCAGGAGAAAAGAAAGTGGCAGAGAACAGCTTCAACAAGTTAGAGCTGAAATCAGAGGAGTTGAAAGGATTTTGGGGCTCTTTCAAGTTTTGACATAATATGGACATTTTAGTGCACTTGAGAACTCATATTACTGCACGAAAGGCTAAAAAGCCTCTGTCCTAAAGCAGACCCAGCAAAACTTTGAGCACATGCTTGAACGTGAAATACAAGGAATTATCAGGGAGAGGCTGAGTGAGCTGGGACTCTTGAGTTTGGAGAAGAGTAAGCTCAGAGGGGACCTTTCCAATATGTATAAATACCTGGTGGGGAAATAACGAGAGGTGTAGCCAGTTCTCAGCAGGGCTCAGGGAGAGAACGAGAGAGCACATATGGAAATACAAGAAACTCTGCTTAAACAGAAGAAAACACCTTTCTATGTTAGGGCGGTCAAACACTGGAACCGATTACCCAGCATGACTGCGGAGTCCCCATCCTTGGAGAAATTCAAAAGACATCTGGACATGGCTCTGGGCAACCTAATCTAGTTGATCCTGCTTTGAGCAGGGGGGCTGAAGTAGATGATGTTCGGACATCCCTTCCAAACACAGCCATTCTATGAGTCTGGGATTCTGTGAGGTAGTGGAGGACAGTGTTTCAGTGGAAAATTCTCCAAAACTTCCATTCAGAAAAAAACAGGATCAGAGAGGCACCCTGAGATGTTAATCTTCCTCTTTTCTCAGAGCTGTTCCTCAGACCACCTCTCAATGTGTGCCCATGCTCAGTTTCACAAGTCGGTTATTATCAAACTTTGCTTTTCCAAAAATCAGTCTAAAATGAGTTTTGCCATGGTCACTTTTATTTTTTTATTTTTTTTTTTTTGCCCCTTCCCAGTTTGACAGTCAAAGCTTTACTTGGCAGCTAACAGTCTTTGGTACACACTATTTTATCTACAATATGGTCCATAGACTGCTTGTCGTGCAGAGATGTGAAATTCATCTTTACCACAGGTAAGCAGCTGAACCAGGGACCTGCACACCTGCTTGTATCTCCTTATTGACCTCAAGTCATTCCATTTGTCTGCAGGGATGAAACCCCACTGCAATTCCTGCTCTTCCCCTCCTTTCAAATTCTTAGTTCACAGACAGCTGCTTTCGAGGTCAGAATAAAAGCGGGAGTTCAGAGGATTTTCATGTTGTTGAAGTGAGCTACCACTTAGCTAAAGTGAACTGCAATTTTTCTTCCAGTGTGACAGAGACAAATGGTGTTTAAAACATTAAAAGTGCTTTGTAGTAGGTTATTCAGAATGCAAGTTTAGTGCTGATTGACTTGATTTTCCTTAGGTTGCATTGTATCTACAGTAAGAGCGCTTCAGGACAACATTTATCTCCGCTGCCGTGTAGGAGCAATCAATCTAAATAAAGCCTATGAATGCAGACTGAGCCTAAGTACGAGGACCTTTTGCAATGTCAGTTTGTCTGAGAATGCCAAGAAAACTTTCAATAAAAATGAAAAAGCAAATTACATTTTCTCAGTAATTTACCAGTTTTCCTTTCCTTGGGTTAGGCACCTTTCTTTCAATAGGTATCTCAACTATTTCTCTTCCTTTCTTTACTAGTCACACTTAGGAAGCTTCTAGGGAAATTAAAGATTGCTTTTACCTGGTTTAACTACACTGTTAACAATCTGCAAGGAGTATGTAATCATATGCAGTGCTGCTGAAGGAAATATCCAGAGTTCTTCAAAGTCCTCTAATTACCCATGTACCTACTACAGGACCTAATGCCTTGTACTGATTTATCCATGGGACTCAAAGCTGGGCTGGAAAGACCACCTCTGAGGGGTGAAATGGAGGTTCAGCCTTTCTGACTGTTACTACTTAGCCCCACAGCCAGGACAGTTAATGAATGCCAAATGTGGTGTTGTGGAATTAGTCTACCAGGATCAAGCCAAAGACTGCCAATTTGTCTCACATAGGCCAGCAAGTAGCCAGATAACAATCTGAGGTAGTAACTTCGGGGTAAAATACTGGCCTCTTCAAAGGCAATAAGATTTGTGGCCGTTGACACTGTGACTGTGATTTCTGCCCTGGTTGCAGATGACTAGTTCAGATCTTAGCTGCCTGTTGATGGATTTAAACTATCTTTTGAGTCACCTAGACTTTGTCTCTCCTTACGCTCGCTCCCCTCACCTCACTCCTGTAGTTTGTCTTCAGCTTTGGTCACCAGCCACAAGGTTTCTACATAAAAACCACTAATCTCTTTCCTATCTTTCCCGTTCCCAGTGAAAGCTGTTTTCACTCAAGCTGTTGTTGGTGCTTTGGATGACATTGTGCAGCACACGAGGAGCGCTGGCGGGGGGAGCGCAGCAGGGAGGCCGGGCTGTCGCAGAGGTTAAGAAAACAGCTTCCAAGGAGCACCCAGCCTCTGCCTTCCCTTCGTCTTCTCTGTCGTTTTCTGTGCATGTGTGTGTGGAAGGAAGTATGTGTGTACTTGGAGAACATTATTTTTTTTTTCCATGTTCCTGCTAAGTCTTTTACATGTGCCCGCAGGCAGATGTGTTACAGCCCACTGAAGATTTTGTTTTTGTTTTTGTTTTTGTTTTTGTTTTTTTTAAACACAAATTCTGCGTTTGCAGGTTCTTTCACACGTGAATCAATGCTATCTGAAATGGCAGGCTCTGTGAAGTTTAAATTACTCTTTCACTCATGAGGAACTATGTCGTTAGTGTTACTGCTCTCCATTTCATTTAAAAAGTGAGGAAAACAGAATTCAAATGTCTGCAGACTCAGCCTAATAAAAATGATATATTAGATGTCAAACTGCTCCACTCCCATCCAGCCCCTCCTTTCTCCAACCTTCCCTTCTGTTCAAAAAGAAGTCATGCAATAGCTTCCTTGCTGCTGTTGGCTTTTGGAAATAGCCAGCTGATTCTGGTAGCTCAGGGATTAGTCTATTTTGCTTGCACTCAGTGAGCAATGCTGTGTAAAAACTTGCCCTGCCTTAATAATTTGGCTCTTTATGCTTCGCTGGAGTTTACCAGCCCACCTTGGCTGCGGATCAGATCTGAGATTAACCTCTATGTTCTACCAGCCATCTGAACAGCACAGTGGTTCACAAACCTCGCAGGATGTTTCTGTAATTATGTAAGGGTGGTTTTGCAGAATGAGCTGATGAAAGGAAACCAAAATGGAGATCTTGCAGGCTGGTATTTCACACCTGTAATCAGATTAAGTCCAAGCTGAATACTGCTTGTATTTTACAGGCACCCTCAGAATACAGAAACAATTGCAAATATGATAGAAGGAAATGATCTGAACACTTGAAAGAAGTATCAATGGAGTTAATGTTTCTAACTGCACTGCATATTAAAATTAATAGGTCCAGTGCCTGCCTCAAGAGTTACTCAGAGCTGGTGGATGGTTCTAAGGAACTTTTTCAGGCACTTGGACTGCAATTTCTGTACATTTAAAGTGTCTCAAGGAACCCTGTGATGGTCTGGGTCGGGGCCAGGGGGCACCCTGCACACAGTTCACAATTCCCAGGAACAGCTTGGGATCTTGTACAAGCGTTTCCAACAAACAGTTTGGATACGATTACCTGATTTAAGAGAGTATAAAAGCTCAGCAATATAGATGCAGCCTGTTCCCTGCCAGCTGGCTGCAGCACCAGAGAATGGCACTGGGCACATTTAATTTATTAATATCGACATAGCCAAAGAGGCCAGAGGAATTTTGCCATGAGTTTGAATGGAACCAGCATTTGGCTGGTGTTGTGCAAGCATCACTTCCAATCTTAGTTCTTAAAGCACTTTACTAAAGGGGCTAAGAACTAGTCTCAGTTTACACAGGGAGAGTAAGATTTGGAGAGGCTGAGTGGCTTGAATATGTCACAGATTTCATCTGTGGCAAAGAAAGTAAGAGATTCCTGTATCAGCATAACTTCAGGTCTTATTATCAGACTCATTTTTAGCTTTCACCTTGATGTTTAACCTTCAGTTTCATGGCTGAGCTTCAGTATGTCCTCAGCAATCAGGCTGTTCCTCCTTTCTGTGCCTTCAACCAAGTCTCTTTACTGTCTCATCAATTTAAGCTTAAAATCTGTCTGAATTTAAATGTGAGAGAACTCCCTTTTCCTGTGTATTAGCCAGATTGTTACTTACCATGTTATACCATCTGTTTGTATTTTCTTTATGTGCGAACCTGCTGTAAAAATTATCTTAGTGAAATTTGGAAGAATCCACTATTACTGTTCTCTAGAAAGCCAAAGAAACAGGAGAGACAGATCATCGAAATTGAAGCTGTCATCCTTGTAGTTTTTGACACTGAAAAACTTTTTTTTAAACTCTGTGCTGCATTTTTGACTTTTATTTAAAGTGTAAAATAGGTATCTGCAGCCCAGATTTTCTGACTTATAGCTGCTGCTTTAGCTAAAAGCCATCTCCCCCCTCACTACATATCTTTCCTCTTGGGACCCTTGTGATCCCAGCTACCACGATAGTTTGACAATGCTGAGTCAGTACCACTGTGCTTTTTATTTGCACTGTATTTGCTAGCTTTTCTTCTTATGTTTGGGTGGAACCTTAACAAAATCTCACTGCCCTCTCTCTGAGAAGAAAAGGGCAGATATAAGGAAAACAAAACATGCAAAACCTGCCACATCTCAAGGGGCCATGATTGAAATAAGAAGAAAAGGTGCAAGGGATTTTCCAGCATTCAAAGATGTGTCAAGCAAGGCAGTGCCCACTGTTCCCTGAGCATGTCCTGGGTGCTTGTGGGCACTGCTGATGCTCTGCCTGGAGAGAGGGTGGGACAGGGGAGTTAATGCCCATGGCTGGCAGAACCTCTGCTTCCTGAGTGAGTCTGGGAGAAATGCATGTCTGTGGTGGTTATTTCATCCTCCCCATAACCAAGCCAAACCAACTCAAACCAAGTCAACAAACCAAAACCCCACAAACAAACAAACAACCAACCAACCCCCCCCCCAAAAAAAATAATGTAATGGCTTAACCCCAGCAGGCAGCTCAGCCTCACACAGGCTCACTCCTCCTCCCAAAAGGTCGAGGAAAAGAGAAAAAGTAAAAGAGGGAAAACTCTTAGGTTGACATAAAGACAGTTTGACAGGTAAGGCAAAAGCCATTTGCACAAGCACAGCAAAATAAGGAATTAATTCCCTGTTTCCCATTGCCAGGGAGATGTTCAGCCATCCCCAGGAAGGAGGAGCTCCATGACACATTACATTCACTTCTTCAC
Source organism: Cnemophilus loriae (assembly GCA_013397755.1). Taxonomy (NCBI): domain Eukaryota; kingdom Metazoa; phylum Chordata; class Aves; order Passeriformes; family Corvidae; genus Cnemophilus; species Cnemophilus loriae. The sequence continues at coordinate 923,284 of VZTF01009633.1, read as the reverse complement.
TTGGTTTTTATTGCTGAGCAGGAAATCATAAGATTTCTGATATCCCTTGTGTCAGCTGGGATCAGCTGTCCCACCTGTGTCACCTCCCATTTCCTCGTGAACCCCCAGACATCCTGGTGGGATGGAGCAAAAAAGGCCTTGATGCTGTCTAAACACTGATCAGCAATAAGTAAAACATCTCTATGTTTTCAATCCCGTTTTCAGCACAAATCCAAGATGCAGGACCATATCTGCTATGAAGAAAATGAGCTCTATACCAGCCAAAACCAGTACAATGAGGGTAATGAAGAAGGTAAAGAATGGAAAATAGAAAGGAAAGGAAGAGAAAACAGGGGCAGGAAATTTTATGGGCCAGTAAGATGCATGATAAAATGCCCAGCTAAATCTTATAGAAAAGTTTCCTCTTGCTTTTTTTCCTCTGATACTCAAAGAGCAGTGGAAAACTGAAAAAAAAATCATGGACGAGGTTGCAGGGTCTCTGTTACTGGAACTATGAGAGAACAGGAATTGTCAGAAATGGAGAAGACGCAGATCTTCAGGGCAGGTTTCACTGGTATTTGGGGGTTGTCAGTGATGAGGGCTACATCTCAGTCTTGTCCCACTGCGTATCATTTGAAGATAAAGCGAGATCAAGATTAGCAGTTAATGGCATTGAGGTTTTACATTCTAAGACAAAATTTTGATCTCTGACGAGCGTACTAATTATACTGAAGACAATACATGAAAGGTGTTCCTAACAGTAATGCTGAAAATGATGCGTTACAGACAAGATTTAGCAGACAGAAAGACCCTTCCTATCCTGGATCTGTCTTCCTTAGAACACTGACACTCTCAGTTGTCCTTCAAGGGCTGATCTTAACTCTACTCACTTTCTATGCACCACACTATTCTCCCTCAGATCGAAATTTGGTATGATCAGATATTAACACGAGTTGTTCTCACATCCTTCTCTCCTACCCCTGAACACCACAAGAGGCGTGTGGATGCAGAGGAACCAGTGGATACACGAATGGGAATATAAAATACATGGCAAAATATTTGCTTTCTACCAATAATCTGTGGAGTATCCATTGAAGTTCTGTGGCTAGTTTGGGCCAAATTTAAGAAAGATGAGAGAGAAAGTTAGAGAAAGTCTTGATAGTAACAGCAGAGGAGGTTTGGAAGCATATATGACTGACAGCCTGTGTTTTTCTTAACACAGAGATGTCTCAGAGGACACATGAAAATAGGTTATAGATTATATAATTATAAAACTACTACAAGAATAACAGAATAAACTCTTTTCCATGTCATTGTGGATAGTGCAAGGAATAATGGGTTTAAATTAAAGCCAATACATTTTAAGGCAAAGGTGTTACCTTACAAAGATATTAAACCCTGGGGACGCTGAAGAGTAATTCTTTAAGAACAATAAAAATGCAAATATTTAGAAGGACAGAGGCTGAACTTTGTCAGCACTGGTAAGGGAGGAGGACTAGAGCATCGCTGGAGGTTTCTTCCAGACTTATTTGCTGTGATTCATATACATATACATACATGATTCATATTTGTACACATTCTTTTTCAGCTCAGAGGGAGATCTCTGCTGTTGCTGAATATTTCTGCTTTAGCACAAACACTGCATAGTGAGTCCTGATGAACATCTGATTTTTTTCTGTTGTGATTTTAACTGTTTCTCCAGCTTTACTTTCTATTTAATTGCTGCATCTGGATTGCTTGCTGATGTGATATTGCCACTTATTGCCTGTGTTTTTCTCCCTTCTCCTCCTGTGTCCAGCAGCCTGAGCTTCCCTTCTTCCCACTGCTATTACTTAACCTTTGACTTTGAATAGTTACTTTCAGAGTGGTAGTGTAAGATACTTTCCATGTCTATCACTTTGTTGACCTTGGAACTTCTAAACTGTGGAAACTGAGTTTGCCACACAGATCTGGTTTTAAAGCACCTGACAAAATCAAGTGCAGAGCTACTGGAGGAAGAGACCTCTTCTTCCTCTGCAATTTACCAAAGTCACCGCTGTCAAAATTGAGGAAGATGGATTCTGCTCTCTGGCCAAAAGTTCTGCTTGAGCACTTAGCCTGTTGGGAAGCCAAGATCCACAACACTTGCTGGCTTCCAGATTACCGATCAAGGTGGCCCCTAGTAAGTGTTCAGAGCTAAACAAACTAAATGATGACTTCCTTTACCAATACACGGCCTCAGCTCTGCAGAACTTGCAAATCTGCCGTAATGTAAACATCCTTCCATCATAACAGAAACAGGTGTCTTTCTATTAGTTATGTTGCTATGTCTGCAGGTGCCGAAAGCATCACACATACTATTTGCTCTCTGCCCAAAATAGCGATGGGCAAACTTTAGGCAGTTTGGTGAAAATTCTGTTATGGCTGGGTGGGAGTGGAACTTCTGTGACCTCCATAAATGGGGAGAAAGAGCTGTAGAAATCTATGGGGTTTTTTAATTATTATTTGAAACTGAAAATCTGCAGGAATCAGGTATAAAATTGTTTGTCCACCTTCAGTTACTTATCATCCTTAGAAAATATAGAACATTAAATTACTGACCCTGTTCGTAAAAGAGTGGTCCTGTGGATTCAAATCCTGTGTTTTAATTCTTATTCAATTCTAGAAATCAAGAATTAAGGTTTTTTTAAAAAAAGAGATTTTTTGCATGGACCAGGAGACCAGTCATGTTTCTATTTAGAGAACAAAGACTATAACAAATATGGAAATAACTATATTTATAGCAGTTCTGCCTTATATCATGAGTTGAAGAGGAAAATTAAATAAACAAGGTAAAAAACATTCACTTCAAAAAAGTGTTGTCAAGCTTCCTGACAAAACTTTAGGTTGTACTCAAGAGATGTTCAAAGCATCAAAGGACCTGAGTGAAGAACTCCAGTCTCCTGAATACATTTGCAGCTGGTTTATTCATTTATAAAACACAAATGCCAGCCCTATATATAAGCTGACTCCCACACAGATACTAAAGAGATCCAGGTCCAAATGTCCACATCTCAGTTTACATATATTTTTGAAAAATGAAAATCCCAGTTTTATTAGAAAAACCCAAGCAGCCAGTAATTTATATTCCCGTGCTCTGCTTTCTAATAATATCTTTTTAATGATTAGATAATGTAGTGGTGAGATTGTTAGAAATACAGCTGTACGCACCTCAGAGGCTTCTGGCAATTATTTGTCTCTTGCTACTGCTGGTTCTGCTATTCTGAGCTGAAGGCCACACTAGAAAAGTCTAAAATAAATGTGTACCAGAAATGAATTTGCCCTGCCTTGAAACATCTTGCCAAATGACAGTTGCAAAGTAGTTAATTTTGTAGTTGGTTTTTCTGACAGTATTTGTGTGAATTTTTCTTCTGTGAGATGGCATCTAAAGAACTAGGGATTCTTACAAGATAAAACCAAATGTTATGAGTTAATTAGTACCAAAATGTGAATGGAAGACAGTCCCCTCAACCATGTTAGGCTTGGTGAATGAAGGAAAGAGATTTATCATTTTGAAAGTTGCTAATTGTGCCTGTTTCTCTGTTTGGAGAAGGGAGTCTGTAGGTCTGGGCCAGTTGCCCTTGGGGACCTATCTGTTAACTCACTGTCACCTTCTCTTGAGATACCATCATCTTGTAATGCTGAGCAATAAAATTTATAATTGTAGGTCTTTTGAAGCCCATCACTAAAGGACACTAACACAGTTTGTTTACTCTGAAGGAGTTCACAAGAAAAACTTAAGTAATTGGATGAGGATAATGGGTAGGCACCAAGAATAAATGATGCCAAATATACACTTCTATTTCAACCAGACTTCTATTTAGCTTTGTTTCACAGTAGAAAAAAATTCAGAATTAAAATAACTCCAGAAAGAGTTTGTTTGTTTGTTTTTTTTTTTTTTTTAAATTAGGGATCTATTTACCCTAAAAGCATCAGTTCATCTTGTAGTTACTTATCATTTAACCTGTAGCTGCACTAATTTATGAGTTGAGTTTCATTTCCATGAATTGTTTACTTTTTGCCCTGCTAGCAATAGGAAAAACATGGAGGTGATCATTTATGGAATTGATGCCTAGCTGGCTAAATGTAGACCTTGTTTTACAGCATCTTCGGTCTTATTCATAATTTGTTCACAAAAATACATACAGACTCTGATTAAAGAAAGTTACTGTAAGTCCAAGTCTAAATTTGCACGTGCCTTGCAATGGGTCAGATCACATGCAGAATGTGCCCACGTAATCCACACCCATACCAGGCATGGTCCATTGGTCACATCTGCACCAGTAAGCAGTGCTGAGGCCTAATATATAGCTCTGAGGCTGTGACCCAGTTTGGCCATATTCCTGTTATTAAACTCTCATCTTTCTAAGCAGGGATCCTGCATCCAAATTCCCCAAGGAGAATGCTGCATGTACAGTGCTAAATACTCAGTAATGCCTTGGTATTGTTTGCAAGGACCCTTTAAGCAAAGTGAGGATACAGACAACCAAGTTCCAGGCCTGGGATCTTTGCTGTTTACTATCATGGAGATGATCATTATGTTTGTACCGATGACAGGAATTCTGGAGGAAGCACAGCACCCGGTACTGAGGAGCTGCACATGGAAGCACTGCCAGGTCCTTCAGAGTGCTTATAGACAATGGTGATGACAGTGTCTAACAGAGGTGACCGTGGTTATGCCACCAGCCTCCCTTACCTCTTCTCTTCTTCAGCTCTGAGAGCTAAAATGTGAGTGTCCAAAAGTGAGAGCTTCCAAGGAAGCGTTGATCTAGAGGTCCCCCTCCCCCAAACAGGGTCTGGATAAATACCAGGCTTATGGAAGAGCCCTGGAGACTGATGTAGGACCGAGGCCAGGAAAACTGCTGTCTCACCTGGTCTTCCCTAGAAGGATGAACATTGATAGTGAGCATGATGGTTGCTAGGATAAGCCATTCAATTGCATTTGTCTGGAGGAACAATTTAGCTCTGTGTGACGTTTTCAGAAAAAATCGGATTTGTGTTTCTTTTAGCATGTAGGAATTTTTGATAACATCATGAATAAATATCTGTAATTTAACTCCCTGACATTAACATTAATTCGAGTGTTTTTAAATGAGATGTCTAATATGTCACTTACTATTTGTTTTCTCTATGTTACTGTTTTAACCTCTGAGACAAAGATGCTTCCTTCAAGTATTTGCCGTTGCCTCACCGAAAAGCTCTTTGCTTCCAAACAGTGCTGTTGATGAAACGATTTCTGACATCTAACAGCTTTTTTGATAAAGGAAAAACACCTTTGAAATACCGAGTTTAATGGCGGATGACTAGATGGTCTGACAGCAGTATTTATGGGCAGTACTAGATGAAAGTTAAACTGGCATTTTTATGCCCATTCCCTTGGCCAGATGCTTGGCAGGACCAGATGTTGCTCTTGTTTTCTTCCAGTATCACCTACAACAGAATGAAACATAAAACATACCCACTGAAGCCACTGGAAATTGCTACCTCTGCCTCCTGAAGGCCTGGGGGAGGTTCACAATTACTGGTCCACCAAATCCTACTCTGCTGATTAGTGCTTGGCTTGGCAAGATACTGTTCAACTTCCAGCACCTGTGGGAATATCCCCAGAGTACAGACAGCCACCGCCAAGGCTATTTGCTCTAAGTTTACACATGATACATAGATGGACAAAAATAATTCTTCAAAATCAGACACTTCAAATTGTTTGTGCTTAGAGGAAAACCTTTGCTTTTTTTCCTTTCACTGTTTTGTGTGACCACTCCTGAAAATAAAAGGCTCTTAAAAAAAAGTGGAAAACAATTTCATCGTTCGTGTTTCTGTTTTAGTTCAACATATTTGATGTTCCTATTAGTTCCATTTGGAGAGAGAAAAAGGCTTTCGTTCTGCATTAGCTGATTGTTTCCATCAGTCTCCTTTCCCCCTTCCCCCCTGTTTTTCACACCTCCTACTGTGTATGAACGCCTGCTGCACCATTTATTTTTGCAATGTGTAAACTGTTACTTCCTCCAACAAATCAGATCTGCTTAGGGTGAAATTAAAGATCTGAAGTGGTAATCGTCCTGCTAGTCTGATCTTTTAAGATTTCTGTGCTAGTCAAGAAGCAGCTGCCCTGTTCTGCCTGTAGATATTTATTAATTCTGAAAAATAATTATGGAATCAGAAATGAATTATTTTGGCATAAAAGGAAGATGAGAAGAATCTATTCCAGGAAACACAAGCTGCAGTTCTTCCAGTGAGAAAAAAAATCTGGAAAGTAACAGGGTGAGAAATAATTGACCTCTCTTTGGTGCCTCCAAGAAGTGGGCAGGAGTGCCTGAAACTCACATTTTAGTGCCAAGGTTCAAGGTCATGATATAGACTGATTTAAAATGGACAGATCTGGCTAAGATAGAAGACAGAATGTGGCCTGCTTGTATAGCTCTTCTACTCATGTGAGTTCTCCACATATCGCAAAATAGCTTGGAATGGAAAACAGCAGAATAGCTGCAATGGAAAGATTTTTCTTGTGTGAGGATTCATAGGATGAAGTCTGTACATTGTGTACTCTTTTATTTACAATAAAAGACATGATGCTGCACTAGTCTGGTATCTCAGCAATGATTGTTGTAATTTCCAGGACAGGAGCTGACATATACATCCAGTGGATGATACAACCTGTCTGACATGTCCCAGGATAGGTCAAGCCATGCTACTGACCCTCTGGATGTGTCACTGGCTGTAAAGGGAATTGAGGGTGCCAGGTGGGAGGACAGGTCTGTGTTTTAGGTGGCTGATGATTGGTGAGATGAATTTCTTTTCCAGGAGAGGCTCTTGGCTTACAGTGAAAGACAGGCTCTCTGCACAGGAATAACTCTGTCAAAGCAGGCTTATGGTTTTGCATCAAATTGCTCTTTTTTCCCTGTCAAGCATGTTCGTATTTCTAGAGATATGGGCCATTAAAGGAAAGGAATTGTCCCCTTAGCAGATAGATTTTGGAGTACATTTGCACCATAATCTCTGAAAGGTTGTCTTCCTCCTTCTGACTCCCTCATCACACCGTGGAAGGTTCCAGCATTTCTTTTCTTAGTTGGCAGTCCATAAGGGGATTAAATCTAGGAAAGTAACCTGACCTCTACTCCAGAGGGGAGGGAGGACCATGAGAATAAACAGAAAACACCCCCAGTTAAAGGTTTGAGTCCCACTCACATTTGGCATTCACACCAATGCTCTAGCTGTCCAAAGACCGTTCCTACCTTTTGTCTCATATCCACTATTTTTTCATTGCTATATATGTATCACATAAGAGTTACTGCTGCTTAGACTCACTGGATGAGGCAAATACTGTAAAATAACTGGTGTAATTTGTAGGGGTCAATTCAAAGTTCTATTGCATTTTTAAAAATTTCATTATACCAGTGTTTCTTATCACTATAGGAAATTCACATCTAATCATGTATTAATTGATCTGACTAACATCTGTTTCATGTGGTTTGTTCTGTTTTGCATCCTCTTCTGAAGTGATAGAATTAAATCTGCTGAGTTGGGTATTCTAGTTTTGGTCTTTTAAATATAGATGAAATATAAGGGAGTGAAGAACTGCAGCTCGTGCTCAGGGAGAGGGGAGAGTTGGTGACAGTCTAATCCCCGTGGGAGTTTGTTTAGCCCTGAGAAAGTTTGTAGTCACACTTTACTTTTGTCATATAAAGCAATTGCACCAGGGACAACCATGAAAAAGAAATGAAAAAGAAATAAAAAAGAAGTCCTAAACCTGCCCAGGTGCATGTACCTTTTTGGTATGGTTGCAGCAGTGGCTGGATGATTGCTTTCAGTTTGCATCAGTTTAAGCAAAGCCAGCTAAACAAACCTGTCTTCAAATACTCAGGGATTCCTGGGCAAATATTTGGGCACCAACCCCAGATCAGCTGCTGGCTGCTGGAGCTGTGCTGCTGCTCGGGACAGAAGCTGGAGCTATTCAGGTACCTCTCTAGGAGACATCTTTGGGCAGTAGGACTGTCTGAACTGTGGAGAGGCTGGATCACAGCATCTCTGGGATGCCATGACCAGGAGAACAGGTCTGAGGACACCTGAGGTAGAAACCGATGCCTTTCTGAGACCAGCTCTGAGACCTGCACATCTCTGTGCCAGCAAACCTCCTCATCCTTCAAAACAGGGTGGCTTCATGAAAACTGCCCACTGGGGAAGGCTCCTCATCTGATTTAATGTGTGACCTGTGATGGTCAGGGGATGGTTTCTGTTTAATTTACTAGTGTGAAACAAACCCTAAAGAAACATGATGTAGCAAAGGGAAATGTGTCTAAGTTCCCTTGATTTTTCTTCTCATTTGGCAGTGGCATCTCCGTATCTTTATATGTGGGTTGTTCTTGCTGACTTCAGGCATTGCTCTTATATGAATGATGTTACTCAGCTCATTCTAGTGTTGCTAGAATAAAGGCCTTAAGTAACTACCGGTTTTCTTAAACTGCTTAATGTTTACCAGGGAAATAGCAAAGGTAGGCAAAACACTGTACTGAAGTCTGCTGGAAGGAGAGAAGACTGATTCAACTCGGAGCTGAATTTGAGTTTTTTCCTCGGGGATGCTTGAAGGTGAGCACATGCTTTCAAGCAGCTGCTGCTTTGGAAGCTGGTCTGTTCAGTTTAGGATGTAGGTAAAAGTGTTTTCCTGTAAAGAGAATAATTATATGCTCCCAAACACACAGAAGCATCAGAATTCACAGCATGCTCTTTACAAGGGTAATAAAGTTTTATGTGCATACACAGAAGAAACAGTTTGCAGCAAAATACTTAATGCACCCAATTATACCCCAAAATAAATGGATGAGAACGAAACTGGCAAAATTTGGCTCACGCTTAATTATTTAACATTTGAACCTTTCTGTTCTGTTCTTAGCAATAAATTCCCATTTCTGCCACCCATTTCTTGGTACTTCATCTGGACTCTTGTAACTGCACTCCAAGCAGTTAGGAGACTGCCCAATGTCAGCGTGAAGAATAAGGGAAAGGCTTGACATCAATTACAACATTACACACAACATAAAATTTAATGGCTCGAATCAGCCTTTCATTGCTATTTAAAGCAACCATGTATGGTTTTGCTAAGATCCTAAAAATTAACCAGCTTCTAAAAGTCTAAATTATTCAGCATCATGGGATCTTATGCTGAGGTTTTTAAAATGTTATTTCAGTTCTGTGGTATAACTGGGGGGAAAGTTTGACAGGTAAGTGGATTTTTTAAGTAGAGAAGAAATTAATCTCCTGGGTAAAGAAAAACTCTGTGGGGTAAATTAAAAGAAATACAGTCCGTCAGATTCTCCACTGGCTTGCAGTGTTTGCAACTCCTTGGAAAGGAGACGAACTGAATAAGTGAGCCTGCTAGGCTCAGACCTGGGGAGGAATATGGTACGTAGATTTTTATGCTTAAATAAAGCATAATCTTAAATAATCAGGAATTACACCGAGGACTTTCAGTGGCTTGGTGATAAAGTGCTGGTTTTCCACCTCTGTGGCCAGAGTCAGGATTTACGTGGTGGCCTCGGCTTTGTCTCTCACCGCCATGCAGCCGTCTCATAAAACACTGGTTTCTGCCCAGGGAAAAGGACCTGGCTCCCGCTCGCCTCCGGTAAGGGTGGTCCTGCAGGTCAGGGCTGAGGTCACCCCCAGGGCGGCACAGGGAAGCCTGCTTGTCCTGCAGCTGCAAATTCTGGACTGTGGATAAATAAAAGGCTCAGTTTCTAATTTTTTAACCAAATAATCAGATAAAACTTGGTAAAAAAATCTCAAAACTGTTCTAAAGAAAAAAAATAAGTCCTCAGGAGATCTGCAGATATGTTTTTAGTCAGAGGTCTGGAGTATAATTAAGAAGCCACGTGGATGACAAGTGAGATGGTTGCATACAGACCTTGACTATCCCACCTTTAATAAGGAGAAAAAATAATATAACCTTTACATTAAGAATGTTTCACTGATTTTATTTACAGTCCATAAAATTTTACTTCTCTGAGCTGCTGTCTGCCAGGAGCAGCTTTAGTTTGGACTGGATGGACGAGGAGGTTTAGTGAGTTTTATTTCACACTTTATGAACACTGGTGTTGTTTTTTTGGCAATATTTTTTTCCCAGCTGAAGTATAACTGTACCCATGACCTAGGTCACAAACATTTCCTGAAGGGGTTGTGAAATTTTCCACAGATCCCGATGTTTTCATTGTTGATATTTCCGCTATTTAAAATGTATCTGGTTTTAAATATAGCATTTTGCTTTATCAACACTGGGAATCACAGGTAACTTTTATTGACTATATGGGAAGAAATAGCCATAGGGTTTACCTTACAAGTCTTGGAATGTCTTGGAGAATCTGGGAAAAATCGTGCAAAGGCCAGTCATAACTGCAGGCATTCGACAAGCAGGTTTTCTCCAGTGAAAAAACTGAGCATCTTCTGTCCTCCCACCCCAGTCCAGGGAAAGAAGCCAATCCCCCTTTGCTAAAGGAGATGAGGAGGACTGATATTCCCCAAAACAGTCAGCAAAGCCTCTTGTTGCACCCAGGGACACTGGTGAGGGATAACTGAAACTCTATTAGATCTCAGGCCAACACACACGTAGATACATATTTTCTGCAAAGCATTTGAAATATAGTCTAATTCCTCATCCAAACACCTCAGCCTCTCAAAGGGAAGGCTGGAGTCATCTTTAATATACATGTTGTGATTTGATGGGCAATATGAATCAAATCCTGCCGCAGAAAATAAGCACCAAAAACCAGAAACTGATCCTGAAACTTGAGGAAGGAAAACAACCCAGATTAGTAATCTAATGTTGTCTGGAAATTACCAGATGATTTTTGCCTGGTACACGTTTGGAATTTAATAAAAATGAATGTGAAATTAACTATTTTTATATTGTAAATTATCTAAGAATTATTTTTCATAAAACAAAATCTATTTCATTACCTCAGCGGTTTAAAGGTCCCCAAATCTCTAGTTTAATGGACAAAAAAATATTTAAACAAAGCATTATCTAGTGTTGGACCTCAAGGCTTTCAGACTGCAGCAGATACACTTTGAACAGCCACCAATTCGGCCACATACGACATAAAAACCCTAATCAATGCCATTTTTACATAAAAAGCAAAAGACTGTGTTTCCCATCATAAAAGATTATGGTGTTTACACAAAAGCTGCAGCTAACCTCATAAAACTCTGTTGATTTCCCTGTGGGGTCCTCGGAGGACACTTGGCTGTGTTAAATGACACACTGACTTCTAGCACCAAAATAACCCTGGTTTCCTTTTGGAAACTGGATGCATAACACTGTTCTTATCAAGTGGGCCTTTTGATGAGCTCGTGCTGAATTCCTTATTGTGAGATCTGCCTCTTAAGGACTTCACCTCCAGCGGTCTTTTTATGGAGACAGACAAAACCTCTGGGAGTAAATCACAAAATTTGGAATTTCTGTTATTTTGCTCTGGGTTTTCTTTGGTGGTAGAGTTTTTTTCTCTTTTTAAATGAATGCCTCTCCTAGGACATTATTAAATAGATACAGTAAATAATCTGATTTTTAGAACAGCTAAAGATAAAAAGAAACGGAAAGAAAAGAAAGGAAAACAGAGAAGAGAAGAGAAGAGAAGAGAAGAGAAGAGAAGAGAAGAGAAGAAGACAACAGGAGCAAAAAAGAATAGAAAAATAAGATTAAAAGTAAATCTCTCCTTCTGACTTTAACTAATTTTAAATGAGGCATATGCTGAGAATTTCTATTTATAAAATCTTTTTACACCAGGCAATTAAGCAGAATTTTCTCCAAAAACAACAGACTTGCCATATTTTCGGAGACATGTCAAAGGATTGTTATACAATAGTCAACATCAAATGTTTGATTTTTCTATAGGGTGAGTGAAACAGAATGATGTGAAAAAAATAATAAAAATATGACCAAATTCTCTGTTGTGGCTTAAAATGTTATATAATATTTAAAGTCTTATAAAACCTGAAGTCTTATGGTAAAAATTCATTGTTTTAAAAGAAAAAGAACAATAAAAAAGGAAACAATTGTTTTCTTTTGTTTCTTGAGTCTTATGAAGTTAAACAAACTGAACAAATTAAATTTTTTCTCGACAGTTGCACCAACTCCAATTAGATTTTGTTCCAGAAGAACTTGCTCCCCTGCTGCCCCCCCCATTATTTCTTTAAAAGCATTTAATATTAGTATCTAAATTATAACAGGAAAAGTCCTTCTCTTTCCAGCTAACAGGAGCTGGGGAGTGCTTTCTAGGGATCTAGTCAGGCAAGATCAGAGATTGCAAGATCAAACGAATAGAAAATAAAGAGGAATTTTGTCACATCACAGGTCTTAAAATTAAGACAACTCATTGCAAAGAGAGCAGAGCAGCTAGTTTTAAATTACAGGGAATTTTTTTATTGAAGAGTGGAAAGATAAAATATGCTTGTTGGGAAATCCTCATCTTTAAATATTAAAGGCTTTTAATATGTGCTTTTCTTTTCCCTCTTGCTCAATTAAAAATATGTTAATACAATGTTAAATTCAAGATTTAAACCCACAAGAGTCAGGAAATTCAGAATTAAGGCTCCTTTGGTAACCCTAATTCTGTTCCCATTGTGCATATTATATTTTATGATTGGGTCTTTCATTACGTGATCACATAACACTGGGGCAATGTGACATGCAAAGAGTGGTATTGAATAAGTATGGTTTGTTATGGAGGTTAAAGAAATGTCAATGTCACTAAGTAGCCTTTCAAAAATGTAACAACTGCAGTTTTTATAAAATTATTGCTTTGTTATTAAAAAACCAATCACTTTGAGTATACTGTTGTACACAGACACCTTCTTTTTAACAATGGTATGTGCAAATGCAAGTGCAAATGCAAATGCAAATGCAAAAAAAAAAGATTCTTTTTTTCCTTATCCAGAGACTCTTCTCAAACATTATTGGAGAGCAAGAGCTGTTGTCGTGGGTTGACAGGTTTCTAGGTGAATTTCACCCTGCCAGGTCCTGTGGAGTGGCAGGGTGTCGTGGGCCAATGACATTTAAGGTACGCCCTCTGCGAGATACAGTATTTAAGGAGCTGGACACTGGGAACTTCCTCTTTGGGCTTCCGGCGTTCCAACAGGTAACAGGGGACCGGGGAGGGGGTTTTTGCCAGGGTAGGCCTTTGGGCCTGCCTGGCTGGCCCCCTCTCCCTCTCCTCCGGCTCCCCGAGGGCCGGGCCTGGCCCCCTTTTTCTCCATCTGCCAGGCCGAGCCTTTCCCCTCCCCTGCCTTCCCCCATGAGAGCCGGGGCCTGGCTTCCTCTTACCATCCACTGGGCTGGGTCAGGCCCCCACCTCTGGCCACCTCCAGCAGCCCCCCTCGCTCGGCC